>BCJJ01000048.1:0-83535 GCA_039545355.1 Trichosporon coremiiforme | reverse complement strand
CCAGGTGACGGACCAGGTGACGGACCAGGTGACGGACCAGGTGACGGACCAGGTGACGGACCAGGTGACGGACCAGGTGACGGACCAGGTGACGGGCCAGGAGGTGCCGCAGCCTACGGCTGAAGGAGTCGACGAGGCCGCGGCACTGATCGAGACGCTGCTGGAGGGACCGAAGCGGAAGAGGCGATACCGCCGGAACCAGCAGGCGTAGCTCTACGTCTCGACCTCAGACACCCAAGCTACGCAAGATCAAGACACGACTCTCGATCCTTTATGAAGCAGACCTGTATCTCAAGCACATGCCCTCATCCCCATTCGCCTCGAGTGTGTTCACCACCCCAAGCAAGCCTCGATACCCCGCCATCAGTTGTTCAGTAGCTCAGTTGTACAGCAAGACGATGAAAATGTACATAGCACGGAACCGGTCTAGTACGTATGGTCTTCTATCATGAGCGTTCGTTGGACTGCTGGGACTTCTGATTCGGGTTCTGGTTCGGAGTTGTTGGGAATGGTATGGGTATGCGATAGTTGCAGAGGTGGGGACATGAGTAAAGGGTGCGGTCGTCCATTGCTCACCACCGGGAAGCCAGTGGAAAGTATGGAGCACCTCGCCTTCGGCTCGGCCGAGCTTACGCCTCCTCCTCCTCGTCGAGCTCGATGCGGGGCTTGCACACAACAGGCTGAAGGAGGCCGTTGAACACGAACGTGCCGTAGACGAGCATCGCGAAGCCGGCGACCTGGAGGATGGAATAGACGCTGATCTCCTCCCATCCAATCGCTACTGAGACAATCCAGATACCGAGCGTACGGCAGGTGTCGATGGTGGAGCGCGTCGTGGCCGAGACGCGGCTAGTGACGGACAGACCGAAGAAGTTGAACGCGCCAATGGAGAGCGCAATCATGAAGCTGGCCCACATGACGGCGGGGTTGTTCACGATCTGCGCCCAGCCGCGGGGGACGTCAAAGTAGGCGTTCTTGGAGGCGAAGAAGTAGTGCAGGATCGGCATCGCTGCTGCCGTCGTGAGACCGCCGAATGTGCCCTCGAGGCTGACGGCGGCGAGCGCATCGACGTTGTAGTGCGCCATTATCTTCTCCTCGACGACGTACTGGGACGCAGTGAAGATCTGGGCGAAGAGAATCAGGACGACGCCGAGGGCAACCTTGGCCGGCTCATCGTCGGCGCGCGTGCTAGTGATGACGTCGAGGAGGGCCTCGGGGGTGACGCCGCCCTTCTTGGCCAACGTGCCCGCGAGACCGACGAGGGCGACGCCGAGCGTGACAATGCAGAGAGAGGCCCACTGATACAGCGCCAGGTGGCGCTTGAGGAAAACAACACTGAGCACACCGACCCAGAGCACGAGCGCGCCACGGGACATCTGGTACACGGACACGGGAGTCAGGATGAGGCCGACGTTCATGAGCGTCGTGCCGCAGATATCGAAGAAGGCGGGGAACCAGAGCCAGAAGCACGCCCAGCCACGGAGGGGGACGCGCTCTCCCTCGGCCTCGACGGGAATGGGGAGTTCATCTTCGGGCAGCACGATCTTGGGCTGCTTCGTGAACCAGCCCCAGAGCAGGGGGATGATGCACAGAAACTCGCCGACGAACATGCTTGACGTCAGCGGGCGCAGGCTTGCGATACGTACTTCAGCGTCTGCCATACGGGCTGCTCAAAGTCCTGCCTGGGTCCCTGGCCCTCGCAGTTCTCAACGCAGAGCTTGTCCTGGTACTTGGTCCTGTTCGCGTCAGCTCCTGCAGGGCGGGTGGCAACACCTCGCGTCGCCAAACCGCGCTCGGCTCCAGCGGCGGGTATGGATGCTTACAGGAGCGAGTTCGCGCAGCCCGTGAGGAACATGCCCGCGATGAGGGTCTGCGTCCCCATAGAGTCGGATGTCATGGTGGTTGTGGTGTGGTGGTGATGGGGGGATGGGTGATGGCAAGAGTGGCCGATAACGCGAGGTCAAGACCCAGTTGGGGGAGTCACACCCCGACACAGCCGGACACCGCCGGCGTGCCTGACGTGTCTGCCGAGTGGCGACATCGCGTGGCTGGAAAGTGTGGGGCCACACGACCGAGGCCATGAGGTGGGTGGCGAATTGTGTCGACCAATACAATACTTGCGTCCAGGCCGAGGAAGAAGATGTTTGCTCACCGCTCGTTCCATCTTACGCAGTACCCCGGAGATACTGGACGGAGCAAGATGACTGAACAAATACCTCAGATCGACGCTCTTATCTGACGATTGGCGCAGGTCCCACTGTCCTGGGCCACCGAGAAGCAACTGCCGATAACGGCGTCAGGCTATGCGATTCATGCACTACAGCTACAACCGCATGCGCTCGCGTGCCGGTTTTGGGTCATTGTGCTGGGGGCGGACCACGCGCAGAGCGTTGCGGACAGTCCAGGACGGCCACGCCGAGACTGTCCCGGTTCCGGGCACATTGTCGTTCTTCCTTTTGGTCTTCTTGGTCATGGTCGCTGCCGTCGTATCTGCAGCCATGGCCGTACTTGTGTTGGACGGAGACATGTCCGTGCTGATCGTGGTTGCTATGCTGGCTGTGCTTATAGTGCTCGCCGTACTCCTCTCACTTGCTCTACTCTTGATACTAGCTGTGCTTGCAATACTGGCAGAACTGTTCCGCCGCCAAAGACTCTTCCTCCTCACTGTCTTTTCCGCTCTCCCCGGTCTCTCCTTAGCGCCAGTCTTTGTAATGGTGAACGGGCCCAGTCGACCCAACCCCAGCCCCAGGGAGACAGTGACCATCTCCCTCTGTTCCGGTTCCGGGACCATGCTGCGCGCAAGTCCGCTGGGCGTGTGTGCGTGCGACCTGCACCGCGCAGGTCCGCGGGGTTGGACGGGTTTGGGTCTGCTGACGACCCAAACTTCGGGTTCGTCGTTGCCTGGCCCGCCACCTCTCTTGCTGCTGTTACCAGCGTCATCGCGACTGTTCGAGCGCGAGAGTCCGTACAGCGTGAAACTCCCGCTGAGCTTGCGCCGGAGTTCGGGCTGGGACCTGGCAAAGGCGGCGTTCACGCGAGTGGCCCACTCTCTACGCTATTCAGATACGTCCTGGTCCCATTCTGTCGACCTACCTCTTGTCTTCTCGTCGTGCTCCTTGTGCTCCTTGTACTCCTCCTGACGTCCCTCTGATTCCTCCTCTTTCCTCTTCTCTCAGCGGTGCATTTCCTCCTTCACCGCCTTGTCCTGGGCTGCTCCCCGCTGCTCTCTGTTCTCCACCAGATCCTTCGGCCATCGCGGCCTTCGAGCCCTTGGATCCCCCAAGTACACCCCAGATCGACCTCCTTTCTCCAGATTCGGAGCTCTTCGACTTGAGGAACGGCAGCCGCCTCATTGCCCGTTCAATTTCGACATTGTCGACGTACTCTGCGTCCTCCTCTGAGCTCTCGCCCGAGACGGAGATCTCGTACGGTGGCCGAGGCAACGCGTTCGCGCAGATGACGCAGTGCGCGTGGTGCCGGAAGGCGGCTTCGCTGGGTCGGGGGCGGCACGGGCCTGTGGGTCAGCACTTGCTCCTCTCGCCCTATGGGGTTTCGGAAGGCATTGCGGGGTCGTGGAAGAAGGTGGGAGTGACGACTCTGAAGAAGTGGAATGGCGATGAGGAGCTGCACGACGGGAAGGAAAGAGTCACTCACGACCAACATTGTACCCCTGCTTATCGCCTCTGCAGAATCTGTACATGGTGCCCTGCATGCTCTGCACGCTGTCTTCGACCTTCCCGACCTTCTTCGACAGCTACAACAGCGAGTGCGTCACGTGACAGCAGTGGCGTGATGTCGACGGCGACGGCGATGACGAGTCGTTACAGTCGGAGAGCGGTGGCGAGCAGTCGACAGGCCGGGGGGCCGAGGGGGTGATCTTCCGCAATCCGAACAGACAGGAGAGGAGGTTGGGGCGGGGAGGGTTCGAGGAAAGGAGAGAAAGAAGTGGAGACGATTATGCACAGCACACGACGTTGACCGCTCACAGACTCGCTGACGCTCGATGACTCGTCCGCTCGCACGAGGGAGAAGCCCTCCCACGGACCTCGTGAGCTGAGCGTCGGTGGACCTAGTGCACTTGCAAGCATGTAGGAGCATGCGCGCACATGCACCGAGCGGCACTGCTTCGCGCCGTGCACGGCCTCAGGCGCCAAGCTCGATACGGAGAGTGGCGGCGGTGGGGGTGGGTGGCGACAATGGAGCTCCGCCGGAGTCAGATGAAACGCGAAACAGGCGCAGCAGTGAGTGGCACCATTGCTCGTTTCCTCACGAGACGGTCAAGTAATTGTTGATGCTCCAGTGGTCAGTCAAGAAGTGCAGCGTGCAACGAGTAAGACATTATAATAGAGTGGTATTCATAATTGTTCATCTTTTTTGCTTTGCTTTGTTGTTTGATTGTTGTGATGCTACACTCTTGGTTGCGAGTTGTTTTCGTTTTGTTTTCGATAAATGCGTGAAATGTGTGATTTCGGTATTTTGAGCGGAATAATGGATACAACAGGAAACCCGGTGGAGACGATGATGGACACAAGAGATGATGAAGAGAGAGGAAAAAAAGAGGAAACCTAGTAGACCTTGGGGAACTTGATGTTCGGGATGAGAGGGGGGCTCGAGCGCTTGCGGCGAGAGAGCTTGGGCGCGGGGCGGGGCGAGACGTACTGGACTGCGCGCATGGCGCGGTCGCAGAAGACGCAGCGCGAGGCGCCGCCGACGCGGTGAGCCTGGCAGTCACCTAAGGGGGGAGTAAGTATGTGATACTATGGAACGGGTTCTCGAGTTGTTGTTGCATGCATGGGGTAGAGTGGTAGGGGTGGAGGTGGAGGTGGATGGTATGGACGGGTGGGAGGGTGGTGTGGTGGAGGTGGAGGCTAGTGTGTGTATGAAGACTTACGTCCAGCGTTGACGCCAGCGAATCCAGCACAAGCAGGCACCATTTTGATTGGACGAGAGGAGGGGAGGTGGAGGGGTTGAAAGAGTGGGTGGAGGTAGCGAAAAAATGCCCAAAAGTACTTATATACGACCTGGCCACTTTGTCGAAGGGGGGGTCGAAAAAATTCTCGATGCTTCCGCAGCTTCCGTCATCTTCCGTATCCAGCTATCGACTCAAGCATCCCTCCGCAGTCAATTTGCTCAGGCACGAATCAGTTTTAAAAGTGCCATCTCAGGTCTGATGCCCTGCCCGCCCGGGTGCCAGGGTCCGGACCGCCAGGGTCCTCACCCAATTCTCCCTTTGGGTTCGCACACTTGCGCACTCGCGTCATGCTGGCTGACAGAGCAGTTGGCAGGCTGCGGTGCATGCGGTGCGGTGAGAATCACACCGTGATCCCAATTTTGACCAATAATCTCCCAATTTTGCACTTCCTCGCCACCCGCACCCCTCCTATCTCGCCCGCACCCGCGCTCGGCTAACCGCACCGCACACTGAACACCACGCTGCACACGGTACGGGTGGCGCTCCGTTGCAAATCTGCCCCCGCCCCTGCACCCGCACCCGCCTGCCTTGCACATACCCCGTTTGCAATGCATACCTGCGCGCGCGTAGTGCAGCCGTGTCATGCGTGTCATGTCGAGATGTGTCAGCAGCACTAGCGCACTGGCGCAGTAGAGAGACGCGTCATGCTCCGCGCATACCGACGCGCAGCTCGCAGTGCAGAATGGCGTATGAACGTGCATTTTACGCTATTTCCTCCCTCCTCTTCAGCCCGGCCTCCACCGCGCGTCCCAACACGTTCCACGCCCAGGTCTCCAGGCTCGATCACAATTCAGCGCCACCGATCCTCACTAACTGCCTTTTCTGGGACACGTGTGGAAAGGACGGATAAACGTGGAGCAATGGAAGCTGCGGAGCATGGAGCGCGCGGAGAACCGAGCTGGGCGCAGAGATAAGGGATAAGGGGTCGAGTAAAACGTGGAGTCCCCATCCAACTGTGTGCAGGCGTGCAGGCGTGCAGTCGAGGGGAAGTCCAGAATAGCAAGAGGGGTAGGGATGATTAAGGAGGAAGCGTACGGAGCACGGAGGAATCCTCCGATGCCGTCTGAGGCGGCGGCGGAGCTGATGGGGCATTCTGCGGATGTCTTCGCCACGGAACGCGAAACCATTCCGGCAGCGGTATGGTCCAGCGCGAGCGGGCGAAGGCGCCGAACGAGCGCCCGCACACTATGCATCGGTACCGGAGGGACCAGCGGCGGCGGCGGACGACGCAGTTGCCTATCTGTCAGCTGGGAGGGAGTGGGCGGGTGACGGGGCGAAGGATAGGGGAGAGGGAGACTCACGCGGTCCATCTGTGTTCCGTAGGAGGGGACAGACGCTGCGATCGTCGTCGGTCGCGTCGCGCTCGTCGCCGTCGTTGCTGTCGCGTGGGCTTGCGTGCTTGTCGCCGCCTGCGCTTTGGGCGCCGCTGGTGTCGTCGTCACCGTTCCTGTCATCGCCGTCGCGTCTGTCATCGCCACTGCCGCCGATCGTCGTAGTCAGCTCGATCTCCTCCTTCATCGTTGCCTGCTGCTCTTCCACACCACACCTTCATCGCATAAGTACTGGTGTGTAGCCGTGCGCATTGTCAGTGAGCTGCTGCATGTACAAAGAGACTATGCATACAAAGGTGCGAGAAGTCGTTTCGTGTCGTTGTTCGTGATCTATGGACGTGGGAGGAATGCAGATGCCTGGCGTCAGCTGCTGACAACGATGTCCCAAGCTTGCAAAGGTGTGGGCGTTTCGGACTGGGGTCAACTGTTGGCTAAGCCTCAAGGCTGCTTCCTCATTGCGACTGGGGTTAGCTGTTGACGCTGAGAGGCAGAGAGCTTACTGTCTGGATCAGGCAGATCTGGGTGTGGTCAACTATCGACTACGAACGCCAAGCTCACTCGTATCATTGAGGGCCTGGGGTCAGCTATCGATTACGAACGACAAGCTTACTCGTGTCACTGTGAGGCTGGGAGTCAGCTATTGACTATGAGCGTCAAGCTCACCCTCTCGGTTGGAGTCAGCTATAATCTTGGCGTCAGCGCGGCTCACTGTGTTCTTTGTGGAGGGCGACTGTTGGCAGCTTAGCTGGTATCAGGCCTGAAGCTGAACGTACCTGAGAGTCAGCTACAATGAGTGCCAGGTAGCTGGACATACACTGGTTGTCAGCTTGATGGGCGCACTGTAAGCATACAGTCCTGTCGCCGTGGGGTGCTGGTCGTCAGCTTCGGCCAGGAGACTACGATAGCCGCGCTCACTTGACTGATTGTCAGCTAGTTCTTTGACGAAAGCTACATAGCTGCACGTACCTGGGAGTCAGCTAAGACCATTCGTACTTCCCAGCTCACCTCTCAGGCTGCGTTTCAGCTGCGCCAACTAAAACTAGCTGAACGTACACTGCTGTCAGCTTCAGGACCGTTCTTCAAGCTTGTCGTACCTGTCCGAGCACGTGGCCACTGAGGTGTCAGCTTGTTGCAATCCTCACCAGCTTCACCTCTTGTGCCTCCCTGGGCTGTCAGCTAGGCTCGGGTACCACATAGCTGGACGTACCCTATTGTCAGCTTCGGCTGCTATCGCCTTAGCTTCACCCACTCACTTCTCGCCGAACTGACCACTGTTCCGCCTGCTGACGTGTCAGTTCGTGATGAAAGACATGGAAGCTGGACTCACCTGCTCCGTACCCCAGCGTCGTGCCACCCATGCTTCTTGCCCACCTCTTGTCGGAACCTGAGCGACAGCTAGGCAGGAGGTCTTCGAAGCGCGTACATCTCTTGTCGCAACTAGAGAGAGGCCCCACGTCTGCGTGTGCCTCTGGGCGTCAGCTCGAGCTCAAGGTCTGGGCAGTTGTACACACCTCTGGTTGTCAGCTCGGCGACATTCGCGAAGCTTCCCCACCCTGGCTGTCAGCTCGGTGTCAAACTTCCCTTAGCTTGGACATACTGTCGTCTGCTGTCAGCTTCCCTGGCATTATTGTAGCTGGACCCACCTCGCCGTTCGCCACACTCGCGGTCTCCGTCGGTCTGATGTCAGCCGGGTCCAGAAGCATCTAGCTCTACTCACTCTCCCCGGGGCGTGCGCACAACAGAGCTGGTATCAGCTGGATTCTCGTTGATGAATTTCACTTACCCATACACAGGTTGTCGTCAGCTAGGCGCCAGAGGAAGAGAGCTGTGTCCACTTCCCTTTTGCTTCACTCTCTTACTCTTAGCGGCGCTGCCGTCAGCTGTTGGCTCCTGACGCTCAGCTAGACATACCTCCCAACCTCTCTCGAGCCGATATCAGCTTGATCAACGAGCCCCACGAAGCTTGACCCACCTTGACATTTTCTTCACCGAAGCCACGCTGGAGTCAGCTCAGAATGCTCTTGCTGGAGAGCTGGGAGTCGGTTCACCTTCCGTCCCTCTCTCTGCCTCGCACCCTCTCCATCCCATCCCCCCTTTCCCAAGACTCCATACCCAAACGCGTGAGAGAGAGTCAT
This sequence comes from Trichosporon coremiiforme, assembly GCA_039545355.1. Taxonomy (NCBI): domain Eukaryota; kingdom Fungi; phylum Basidiomycota; class Tremellomycetes; order Trichosporonales; family Trichosporonaceae; genus Trichosporon; species Trichosporon coremiiforme. The sequence goes on along the minus strand of BCJJ01000048.1, from coordinate 75,097 downwards.
GGGCGCAACATCTCCACCCCACAGTACACACAGACGCATTGGTCGTTCTCGTCCCACCTTGACACGCACGAGTCTGAGTATCAGCTATATAGGCTGTGTGGAAAGCTTACTGCCGCCGTTGCGCTCCTCCTCATCGCCAGGACAGGGATCCTCGTCCTGCGGGTCGAAGGGAGGGAGGGGCTCGGGGGAGGACATCGTGGTGGCAGCTGGGGACTCAGAGTGTGTCGACGGGGAGTCGAAGAGAGGCGTGGTCGCGAGGAGGGTGTCGTTGAGCGTGGAGAGGGAAGGGACGTTGTCAAAGGGCTGAAATGAGGTCGAGAGCAGTCCAGAGGGTCTGAAGGACTAGTCCAGGGTGGCTGAGCACCCCGATATCGAGTTGTGAGGATGTTGAAAAGGGAAGGGAAGGACGCGAAGTGTGCAGCTTTTATATCTTGACTCCTGGCCTCAGCCGCACACCTCGGGGGCATAGACAGGCCGCGAGAGAGTCGTGCGAGACACACAAGATGCTGTGCGAACTCTTCCGTCCGACCAGACGGGACCTGGAGCAACCTGCGTCAGAGGAAGCGTCGCAGCACAGAGTGTGCGAGTGTGCGAGGTGTGCAGCCTTTGGGTATCTCTCGAAAGAGCTCGGGGCTCGGCTGTAGCGCCGCTGTCACCTCACACTAGGCTGTGAGACGTTTAGATAGCGAGGCGAACGCGGTGCAACGCCAAGGCGAGGAGAAGGACTTGTTGGTCAGCGTCGTCTCAGTTCGGAGCCTGGGTACGCTGGTCGGGTCAGGCTTGACCGATTGGGGTGGCTCTGGACGCGAGCGTCGTGCGAATGGGCGCTGTGCTGCTATGGAATGGCCCACGACGTGGTGGGAGGTATCAGTCTCGCAGTGCGAGGGTGTATCAGCGCAGTCGTCAGTGTTGTGTCAGTTAATGGTTCTGATATTGACTGCACTCCACGCCTCTTCCCCTGTGTCTCCCTGCCTTGACCTCCCCTCGTCGCCATTGACCCGGCATCTCCTCTATCAGCAGCATCTTCATCAATCGACTATACCCAGCCCTCAGGCGTACGCACGCTCTCGTCCTTCTCGTCCCTTTCTACGGTTGGTTCACAAAGCCAAGCCCCCGTCAGCGACAAGAGTCTCACGGCATGCTGAGCCCTCAAGTCCCGGCGCTGCAGTTCCATCCTCTCTCTCTCAAGTCGTCCGGCAACTTGCCCACAAGACAACGTTCGAGCCACGCCAGTGATGAGGAGACATGGACCAGCAGGCGCCAGGGGCCGTCTCTGTTCCACGGCGGATCGGAAGGCGGGACAAAGGTCGGAGGGGAGAAGTTCCGGTACGTCCTCATGACTTTCTGGTCCCATCGCCGTCGCTACGCCGTCTAGATCTGAGAAGGTGTTCCCACTCTCGGCGCGGGTTCGACGTTTGTGATGGGACGGGGGCGAGATGAGATGCCGAGACTGCCCCCTTCCGGCCCGCTTCATCCTCGCCTGATCCTCCTGCTTTTCCGCCTGAGTCGGTTCCCTCAACAGCAACTCGTGCGATACGCGGAACTTGATCCCCTCGCCGGAGCCCAAGGTCCAGTCCTGGGCACAGTGAGGTCGGTATCGAATCTCAGCCCAGGTCTGGCCACAACAGTTTCGCGATGGGCCGTAGCGACGTCCACACCGGGTACAGGAGGAGGTGTACAGCGCGCCCCAGGTGAGGCCAGGCATCAGTGGGATAGGAAAGGATAAGTTTACTGGAACAGTCCTCGGCGAGTCTAAAGCGGTGTGAGCCCGCGAGCGTTGTTGGACGACTGATGTCTCGCTGTTGTCGGGGAGGTAGAGAACGTGTGGGCGACATGTATGCGGCGGTGGCGGCATGTTCGTCAGTCGCGCGTCGATGGGAGGAAGGTCGCGTGAGGGATGCCGTCACTGTCAAGCTGAAGGTGAGTGCTGTGAGTTCTCGACGTAAGCAGGCGCAGCTCAATATCAGCGTCCAACATTGCAGTGAGACGGCGTGCTTGCCCGTCTCCAGCTCTAGCCTCCGTGCTATCAGTCCCAGAAAGCGCCATTAGTCGTCCCGAAACCGCTTATCCAGTGTATCCTCTGGCCGCTGCGCTGATCGTTTCGACAGTAGTGGACTCGGAAGATCCTCGGACAGGAGACGGACTGGTGCAGGAGGGATGCATTTGCGGCGCCGACCCTTCCGCTCGTACGTGGTCTCGCAGTGGTGAGTCTGGCGATGCTTGATATAATACTTGATATGTCTGTACAGAAATGAGCCGATCAGCCGTGCAAAGCGTTGACGGTATGCCGCGCTGCGCGCTGCTCCATCGTCGGGTCCGACTGGCCAATCGCTCGCTCGATTGCAGGGCGTTTCGTGTTTCCATTCAATGCAGGGCCTCTCATTGCCATGGGTGGAGGGATAGGGGACAGATCGGACAGAATCGTGCATTTCTGATGTGTCGTCTCGCCTTCTCGTATCTTTGTACAACTGGAGGGAATGGGTACAGGATGAACAATGGAAGTGCGTATATGTATGGTTTGGTTGTGGAGCCTGGTAGGATGAGAGTCTGGGCTCGGGATGGTTTGATAGTTTCGTCTAAAGTGCGTTTTTTCGGTCGTGGTCGTGTCGTGGGTGAGCAGTGAGATGTGAGATGTGAGATGGGTGGTCGAGGATCGGTTACGTGTGTCTCCGTTTTATGAGCTTGTGCCGTGCGTGTCGTGCATGCTGTCCAGAGGAACGAGGAGGTCGAGTGGTAGTCGGCGATGCCGGTGCAGCCATGAGAACTGGAGGAACTGGCGGCCGCAACGGCTCTCGCAGGAGTCACCCGATCAGCCCTCCGCAATAGTGACACCAGACATGGCCGTTCTGGTAGATCGAGGGACAGCAGCGGTCTGTCCATTGTCAGCTCAACTGCATCCTCGTCGCTCTCTCCTGTGCAACTCACTCCCGACATTCCGACCGTAGACGTCCCCGCGGCAGTGGAGATAGTCCCAGTGTGTCGAGTATGTCTGCACCGCACCCCTGTAGTCTTGCGTGTAGTGTTGCGGCGCGTGCGGCGTCGAGGTGAGCCGGTAAGCCTCCATGGCTTGCAGTCGTGTATGGGTTCCGATAATGAAGAAGTCACACGCTCCAGAGCTTCTATATATCGTGCATGAGGTCTTCGGAGCAGTCCGCTCACCCTCTCACCCCCGCTCACGCGTGGGCCGGCGGCAAGCCCGGAGGTGCAGCATTCGTGACTGGAGAGGGCTGGTGGTACGACGAACCAGTACGTGAGAAAACCAGGGTTGTGAAAGCGTAATCTAATTCAGCGGTGGCCGCTCGTTGGGCAGCATGGCCAGGCGGGGCCAGGCGTGCCTTGTGCCGTGTCTCTGGGCGGCGCCAGCTCAGCCCCGCCCTGCCCGAGACGCGGTGTGACAAGGGTCTCTGGCTGGAGTGACATCCACCACATCACGTCAACCCCTTACCAGCACAAGGGTACACTCATGCACCGGTAGATACGGGGCGAATCCGGACCCGCCTACGTACCCATTGTCGATAGCGCATGCATGCGTGAATTGAACGCGACAACTGCGTACCTGCTGCGTACCTGCTGCCGTGGCGCTGGGAACCGGGTCGGAGTGGTTTGGAGTCTGGGTGGCGCATCACTAGTCCAGCATGGGCAGATACCGGGGGACGCCGGTGCCTGAGTACGGGGGAAGCGAGCTCGGAGCAATGCAGTACGGAGTGTATCAGCGCGGGGTATGGGACATGCGATCTGCGTCCTGGAGCTTAACTCTGCAGTATGCCAGCTGGTGGCACCGCTGCGTCAGAGGCACCCTCGTCACATATATGGTGGCTCGAATCTGGAGGGGGTGTCTAGGGTATCTCGTGACTCCGCTGGACGCCGCTGACTCCGTTGACTGCTAGGTCTCACTGGGTCTCACTGGTCTCACCGGTCTCACCTCCGCGTGCACAGTTTCACAGCGAGTGCTGCATGACGCCGACACTGTTGCATCGTTGCACTCCGTGACTGCCTGGTATAGCTACTGATACATCCGTTCTATGCTCTAGTTCTGGTCCTGTTCCTTCTCCCTTGCCGCCTGGAGCTTCTTCTTCTCCTCCTCGCTCGCGTATTTGAGCAGCGCCTCTCGCGGCTGTCGTCAGCTCAATCCCCAAGCTAGTGTCACTCACATCCTCGGTCGGCTCGAGACGGCGCTTGAACACGTCCTGCACGAATCCAGCCGTCGCACTGGCGCCGACGCGGCCGCCGCGTCCCACGCCCGAAACGGGCTCGGTCGGCTTGAACCGCTTCGCGGCCTTTTGCTGCTGATTCAGACTGTGCCCGTACGCGCTGTGGATGCCGCCGTGCGCATCGGGCGTGAACACGACGGGCGTCAGGTCCGCCGTCGTGAAGCTCATGTCCCTCGGCCCCGTGCGCGGCATCTTCGCCAGAGGCAGGAGCGCGCCGTGGATACTGGCCTGCGGGGAGTAGAGCACGTACACCTGCCCGTTGGACAGGGTGCAGAAGACCTGGTTGATGCGCGAGTGCCAGAGAACCTTGATCACGCTCGCTTTCGCGATTGGCACACGGCGCACAATCTTCAGGTCCTCGGAGGAGAGGAAGAGGATCTCGCCCACTGCGTTCTCGTCGCGCGGGTCGATGGCCGTGCCGACCAGCACGTACTTGCCGTCGGGGGAGAAGGAGACGTTCGTTTCGCTGTACCGGCACGCAATGCCCTCGGCGATGGCGAGCGGCTTTCGCGGCGACTTCGGGTCCCACACTGGGGTCAGTTCAGCAAGGGGCATTCGCAGCTCACGCTTGACAGTCTCGTCCATGCTGCGCGAGACGAGCTTCTTCCCGTCGGGAGAGAACGCGACGCCCGTGATTTCCTGTCCCTTCTCGTGCGCCGTCTCCGAGCTCCGGTCCGGCCGCGCGAGGTTCGACGCCGTCTTCCACACATGGATCGTGCCATCGAGACAGCCTGGGGTTAGCTTTTGAAGCAACCGTCGCAGCTTACCGGCAGCGATGAGCGAGCCGTCAGGCGACCACGCACACGACGTGACGTGCGTCTTGTTCCCGCGCTCCTTGGAGCGCACGACGATCACCTGCTTCTGCTTGCTGCGGTCGTTCACGTCCCATATCCGCAGCGTCGAGTCGTTGCTCGCCGTCAGGAAGAGGTCGCGGTCGTGCGGATGCCACTGGCCCGCATTGATCTCGGCTGTGTGACCCCTGATCGTCAGCTTAACGTAACTCTTGACCAGCTGGTAGGTCCGATGGACGCTCGGAGTTATAGCCTGGCGGCTACGACTCCTCCGCCCCCCAGCTCGCATGACTCACTTGGTCGTCTTCATGTCACGAATGTACACGTCTCCCTTCATAAACTCCTTCTGGTCGTCACCATCGCGGCTGAAGACCTTGGGGTAGAACGTTCCACTGACGGCGAGCAGATGCTTGCCGTCGGGCGAGTAGCTGAGGTCGCGGACAAAGTACGACCCGTTCGGCTCAAAACTCTTGAACGGGCGCAGGCGCGCATCCATGCCTCCAAAGTCCCACAGCTTGCAGTCGTAGTCGTAGCTTCCGGTCGCCACGCGTGCGCCAGAGGGGTCAACGGCTACGGCACTGACGGGCTGAGGTCAGCTGACGAGAAGCAAAGTGAAGCATACCTTGGTGTGGTCCTTCAGCACGATCTCGTGCGTCACTGGTGTCCGGTCCTCGTCCTCCTCGAGGTCGGCGTCCGAGTCGCTGTCCTCATCTGCTTTCCGTTTCGACGATGGAGGCATGGGACCAATCTCCTCGTCACTTTCCTCTTTTGCAGCTTCCTCCTTCGGCTTCTCGAGCGGCGCCTGGTAGTCAGTTACATCGAGTGCGCCGCAACTCACGACGACGGGCGCCTCGCGCTTCGTCTGCGCAACGTTCGCCTGTACCGTCTTGGTGCGCGCCTTGGCGGAAGGCCCCTTGGCCTTCTTGCCGAAGCTCATGGGGAGGCCAAAGTCCTCCATCTTTGCTGATGGGTGGGTGGGTGGATGCAGTGAGCCAAAGGTGGAGGAGCGCTCATGACGAGAGATGTCAGTGGCAAAGTCAAAACAAAATTGCATCCGTCGTGGCGATTGCTGGCTTCATCATGACTTCATTCACACTGACATCGTAGGGAACTCGGGAAATGCTATGGACGGGTGGGGGCTGCTATGAAAGGCCTCGCGCCGTAACGAGGAGGTTTGATGCTGTATTGGGATGAGCGGACTAAGGAGTCCGCATGAGTTCTACGTAATATGGAGCTCGATCTGGCTGTCGTTCTAAACAACAACAGACAGAGGCGGAAAAATGTATGGAATGGTATAGATGCTTGATGGCCTAATCTAAAGTGGGGTATAGCGGCGCGGGTAACAGGGCCGACCGGGCCCAACAAGGGACAGTCGGCATGTGAGGACACGGACAATCATAAAGTACAAGGAGCAAGCAGTGGCTGCTTACACCTGGTAACGCTCACGAAGACGGTCTCGGATCACGGACGGGAACGCAGCGACCTGCGCGTTCCATCCCTCATCTCCCAGCTGAGCCTTGAACGCCTGCAGAATCTGGCGGAACATGTTGTCCAGCTCGCGCGACGGGTGCTGCCACTTGCACACGGCGTTACAGAACCAAACGAAGCTCGACTCGAGTCCCTGCGGGTTGGCACCGATGAGCATGCAGAAGCCGCGGAAAGCAGAGTCCTTCTCGTCGTTGTCCTTGATCTCCCAGAGGGCGATGCACCACGCCTGGGCGAAGGTGCCGAGGTGGGGAGCGACGAGGCTCGGGCAAACGAGACCGAGACGACCGATGGTAACGGCAGCGTTCTCCGAGAGCGACTTGGGCGACTTGCTGTTGAGGAGGATGGGGATGAGACGCTTGATGAGGTCGTCGACGAACGGCTCAATCGGCGAGGCGTCGCCCTTGTACTGGATCGCAATCTCACCGGCGGCCCACGCGGCGTTGTTGCACACGGAGATGCACTCGGTAGGCGGCTCTGGCGTGATCTGCTCGATGATAGCGGGCATGAGCTGGGGCACGTGGGGGCGAAGCAGGGGGAAGCAGGTCATGGCCATGTCACCGAGAAGAGCATGGGCCGACTGGCGGACGGGCGGCTCAAAGTGGTTCAGGCACATGGCAACGAGCTGGAGAAGAGGCGGCTCGGCGCTAGCAATGAGAGAAGGCATCTCGTCCGCGAGACCCTGGGCGAGACCAGACAGGAGGTCGAGGGCGACAACAATGAAGGTGCGGTCGGGCTCCTCGACGGTGTCAGGGCTGGCGGTGAACGCGTCCCACTGCATGAGAGACTGGTGAATGATCTGGATGCAGCGCTGGTAGACGGGCTGGGCGTAGGGGCCGAACGCCTTGCCGGCGGCGAGCGTAACCGACGAGAGACACTCGAGGAGCGGCACGAGGTCGGGGTCCGAGTCGCTGAGCGACATCCACTTCTCGATGAGAGGGGGCATCAGGATCTCCATGTACTGGGGAGTGCCGAGAGCGCCCATGACCGAGTCGGCAAGGGTTCCCATAGCGTCGTAAAGGATGAGCAGGTTCTTCTGCTGGTACTTGCTGAACGCGTAGGTGAGGTTGCGCAGGATGGGCTCGAGGAAAGGAACGAGCTCGCCACCAGCCTCCTCCTCGAGGGTCGCGAAGGCGGAGCATCCAGCTTCCTGAACACGCTTGTTAGCGTCAAGGACCATCTGCAGGAGACCCTCCATGGTCGGGATGAAGAATGTCTGCTTGTCCTGGGCAGAGACGGCGACGATCCAGGCCGAGTAACGACCAAGAGTCCAGCAGGTGATCGAGCGAACGAGAGCCTTCTTGTCCTTGAGGGCAGTGATGAGCCAGGGCACAAGCTGCGACAGGTGGGGCTCGAGACCGTTGATGCAGCCCTCGGCGATCGCACCGAGCGCAAGGATGCCGGACTCCCTGTAGCGCCAGTCGTCGTGGAAGAGACGCTCCTTCAGGTACGGAAGAAGGATCTCGAGGAGGTCGTTGGCGAAGGAGACAGCCATGACGTCAAGAGCAGCGGCGGAACACTTGCGGATGTTCCACTCGGCAGCTCCGTCCTCGTCGTCGTCATCAAAGTCATCGTCGTCGTCCTCATCGTCATCGTCGAGGGCACGGTCAGCAGCCTCACGCGACTTGCCGGCACCGCCGCCCGAAGCCGAAGCTTCGTTGGTCTCGTGGGCACCGTGAGACTTGCCGCCATAAGCACGGGGCTTGATGTCGGTCTCCTTGTCGGGGACCGCCTCGTCCTCGTCATCATTGTCCAGGTACAGCAGGTCAATGTCCGAGTACTTCATTCCCTCGAGAAGAAGGGGAGCGACCTTGCCGAGGTACGGGCGAAGCTGCTCCTTGAGGTTGGGGTCCTCAGCGAACGTGAGCCAGAACTCGCAAGCCTCCAGGGCGACAGTCTCGTCCGAGTCTGTCGTGCAGTAGGCGATGTAGTCGACAACGTTCTTCATCTCCGGCACGAGCTTGTCGGGGCGGCTGCCGAGAATGAGACCAAGCGCGGCACAGACGGTGCGGCGGATGTCCGCCGACGGGTCGGAAGCACGCTGGAACAGAGCCTGCAGGTAGGCATCAATGTTGGCATTGATGGAGGGTATCCGGAGAGCAGAAAGCGACTGCAGAGTCTCGAGAGCGTACAGACGGATCTTGGGGTCGGAGTGGCCGGCAAAGGCGATGAACTGGGGAACGAGGTGGTCAAGGAGGTTCGCGCCAGAGACGGTCATGTCCAGACGGTGAGGGCAGTCCTCGGAGAGCTTTTGGAAAGTGTTGAAAACACCCTGTCACGTTAGTCACGGTCGCTCGACCCACATCAACACTCACGTCAACAAGGTTGGCGTCCTGCGAGCCCATGCCCTTGGTGAGCGCGTCGAGGGCCTCGGGCCAAGCTCCAGTGTCCTCGTTGTACAGGATGGCCATGATGGTGGTGCCGGCAGTGTGTCGGACCTTCTCGTTGGACTCTCCCAGTCCGAGCAAGACCGTGCTCTTGACGTAGGCCATGGCGCGGGCGTCGGCCTCAGTCGACGCCGGTCCATGACGCTGGATCAGAGCGTTTTTCAGTAAAAGACCAGCGATGACACGGTGGCCAGCATCCTCGTTGGTGGCATGCACAAGGACGTGCGAGAGGTAGGCGAGGAAGTCGGGGACATGACGAAGTTCCTCAAGACGCTGGTGATTGTCAGCAAATTATGCGATGCACGGCGGCGGGCAGCAGGACTTACAGTGGTGACGGCCCTCTGGGTGGCGGTGTCGGCGCTCATCGAGTCCCGAAGCATCTTCAGGACCTCGTTGAGGCCTTCCTGGGCAGGCTGCCAACTCATCTTGAAAGTTGTCTTGGAGGTCGAGTTGGAAAGGAAGCGAAGGAAAGAGAGAGCCGATGGCTACGTTGAACCTGGACCGGGCTCTGTTCGTGAGAAGACCAAGCACGAAGGAAGCAAGAGAATGGCCAAGGCGGATCGGGGATGGCGAGGCAAAGGAGGGTCGAGAGAGGAGTTGGAGGTGTAGGACAGATGGACGGTCTTTGTCTCTGGCCAGTGGTTGAGCTGAGCTGTTGGTCGTCGCCGCGGTTAGGCTGGCGCTGGCGCGGGCGCTGCCTGCGCTGGCCTGGCTGGCATGGTCCAGGGTGCAGACCTGCCTGGGCAGAAGTTATTTTGCTCCCGCCACTCCATTCAGCGGCGGCGAATAGAGTCTTGTGGCACCATCACCCTTCCTCTGTTGGAGCAGCGTCATGCATGAACGACTCCCATCTCAGAACTGTATTCGGTATGCAGGGTGTAGAATTCAGCATGCATGCTCCATGAGATGCAGACGAAGTTTGTTTGCTGGCGAGGAGCGGGGAAGGCGGCATCCAATTCAGGCATGCCTGAGAAGTGGCCGTCGAGCTTCGAGCTTCTTGGTGGGCTGCAGTCGAGCGGTTTCAAAGCGATGATTCCCATACCTGTGCACCTGGGGTTCCTACGGTCAGACGAGTGCAGCCCATGCAAGCAGGCGAGACGGCAAGACGTGCAGGACTGTGCAGTAGTCCGTGTCCTTCGCTGTCCATCGTGGGCGGGTCTGATCTTGTGCGATCTGCGCTAACGGCTGTTGGTGGCATGCTATCACAGGGCAGGGTCGTCACACTACTACATCATGCTCCATGCTCCAGCCTAGCAGCCTATCGGCAGCGGGACGCCGCACTTCGCACTCGCCGACTCCGGACATCCAGCGGTCACCATCCAGGATCTCTGCACACCTCGCACTCAGGTACGCTAGCAGTAGCCGGCACACCGTTCCTCCACATTTAAGCGTATCGTAGGCGCGCCAGGTCCACTAGCGGACGCAAATCCTCCAACCCACGTGCCTACTGCCACTCGCGGAATTATCCCCCATCCCCGCCAGGCACCATCTCGCGTGTGCTTTCTGTTGTTGTCATCAACAACAACAAACAACTGGCCGACCAGACGCGCCACTGACATACACCGCACCGACCCCATCCACCATGCCGCCGAGGAGAACAACGCGGTCCGCCGAGACCGCACCCAGGACATCCACCTCGACACGTTCGACCCGGTCACGAGCATCCGCTGCAGTGCTGTCCCCTGTCCGTTCCGAAGCTTCGCATGGCGGATTCCCCGGCGAGGACAGTGAGAGCGAGGAGGATCTCCCGAAGCCGAGCACCGTTGTTAAGAAGAAGGCTCCAGTTTCTCGAGCCCCGCTGAGGCGGAGTACTCGCGTCAGCGGCAACATCCCCTCGCCCGAGCCGGAGGAGGCCAAGGCAGCGGCGAAGTCCAAGAAGAAGCGGGTGGTCGAGTCGGATTCGTCATCGGAGGAGGACCTGGAGAGCTATGTCACTGCTCCGTCAGCGCGATCAAGATCATCCATTACGCAGACTCCTTCGACCTATCACTCGCTGCCGACGCCACCTCCCGACTCGCTCAGCGAGCGCGCGACGCCCGAACTCGATTCAGAAAACGACAACGATGAGAACATGCGTACGCCGAGGGCCCCGCAGACTCCAAAGGGAAAGGGACGCGATGATGGCAACGCTCGTCGAGCGTCGCCCCAGTCTTCGCCTGACATTCCTCGCGAATTATTACCGCCGAAGACGCCCATCCGCGCTGTCCCGCTTCCCAGCCTCGCCACTCCGGCTGCTCCTGCCGCAGCCCCGCCCAAGCCTCGACTCGTCATCCACAAGCTCGTCCTGAACGACTTCAAGTCGTACGCCGGCCGCCAGGAGATTGGACCCTTCCACAAGTCGTTCTCTGCGATTGTCGGACCCAACGGTAGCGGCAAGAGTAACACGATCGATGCGCTGCTCTTTGTGTTCGGTTTCCGTGCGAGCAAGATGCGTCAGGGCAAGCTCAGCGAGCTGATCCACAACTCTGCAGGCAAGGAGGGCCTTTCAAACTGCTCCGTCGAAGTTTGGTTCAAGGAGATTGTGGACCTGGTGAGTGACTTTGGTCAGGCAGTGCTGACATTAGCCCGGTATGGACAACTATCTCGTCGTGCCCAACTCGCAGCTGGTCGTCAAGCGCACTGCGTTCCGCAACAACTCGTCGACGTACACGATCAACGACAAGACGAGCACGCACAAGGAGATCACAACGCTCTTGAAGGGCAAGGGCATCGACCTCGACCACAACCGTTTCCTGATTCTCCAGGGTGAGGTCGAGTCGATCGCTCTCATGAAGCCGAAGGCGCAGAACGAGCACGAGGATGGTCTTCTCGAGTACTTGGAGGATATTATCGGTACTGCCAAGTATAAGGAAGCCATCGAGCAGGCGTCCGAGGAGGTCGAGGGTCTGAACGAGGAGCGCGGTGAGAAGATGAACCGACTCCGTGTTGTGGAGCGCGAGAAGGCTACGCTCGAGGACAAGAAGCGCGAGGCCGAGGACTACCTCCGCGACACCAACGAGCTCACTCGCAAGAAGTCGCTCCTGTGGCAGTACCACATGCACACGCTCCAGAGCAACATCGAGATTACGACCAAGGCCATCGACCAGCTCAACGCGCAGCTCACCGAGGAGCAGGAGCGCAACGCCCATCATCTCGCTCAGATTGAGGATCTCCAGAAGGGCTACGACGCCAAGCTCGCCGACTTTGAGGAGGTCAAGCGCCTTACCGACGCGCTCGTCAAGGACGCCAAGAAGATCGAGAAGGAAGAGGTCGGTCTGTCGGAGAAGAAGAAGCATCTCGTCTCGAAGCAGAAGAAACTTAAGAAGTCGGTCACTGAGGACGGGCATTCTAGGTCCGAGGCGCTTGGCACTGTGCAGAACTGCGAGGGCCAGCTCGAGACCAACCGCGCCAAGGTCGCCGACCTCGAGGTCAAGCTCGAGGCTGAAGAGCGGGAACTCGAAGAGGTCCGCGACAGCCTGAAGGACAAGACCGACGAGTTCACGACCAAGATTGAGGCGAAGCAGCGCGAGCTTGAGCCTTGGGCTGCCAAGATCAACGAGAAGCAGTCTGCCATCGACATCGCCCAGTCTGAACGCGACCTGCTCGCGCAGAAGGCTACTGGTGCCCAGGAGGCGCTCGAGGAGGCTCACGCTGCTCTGCAGGCCGTCCGCGATGGCGATCAGTCAAAGCACGAGGAGTACGCTGCCCTTAAGAAGGAGGCGGCCAAGGCGAAGAAGGAGCTCGCCGAGGCCGAGGAGACGCTCGAGTCGATGAACGCCAAGTCGGAGAAGCTCCGCGTCAAAGTTTCTGCCTCCCGCCAGAAGACCGACGACGCGAAGGCCTCGCTGGCCGCGGACAAGTCGGAGGGCGCCGTCCTTGCTTCGCTCAACAAGCTCAAGGCGCAGGGGCGCATCAAGGGCTTCCACGGGCGCCTCGGCGACCTCGGTGTCATCGACGACAAGTACGATGTCGCCGTCACGACTGCTTGCGGTGCGCTGAACAACCTTGTTGTCGACACTGTCGAGCAGGGTCAGGCGTGCATCGAGCACCTCCGCAAGGGCAACGTTGGCCGTGCCTCCTTCATGGTACTTGAGAAGCTTCCCGCCCGCGACCTCAGCCGCATCGAGACTCCTGAGAACGTCCCCCGTCTCTTTGACCTGATCAAGCCGAAAGACCCTCGCTTCGCCCCCGCCTTCTACAAGGGGCTCTTCAATACGCTCGTCGCCAAGGACCTTGAGCAGGCTCAGCGCATCGGTTTCGGCAAGAAGCGCTGGCGTGTCGTCACCCTCGATGGCAAGCTCATCGACCCCTCTGGAACCATGTCTGGTGGTGGAAACCGTGTCGCTCGCGGCGGCATGAGCTCCAAGTTCAAGGCCGACAAGGTCGCTCCCGAGGTCGTGCACCGTTACGAGCAAGAACTCGCCGTTGCCGAGGGCGATCTGCAGGCTTTCCTTGCCGAGAGGAAGGCTCTTGAGCAGCAGGTCTCGCAGCTCCGCAAGCGGATCCCCGACATTGAGATGCAGATGGAGAAGATCCAGCTCGACGTGCAGACCGGCTCCAAGCGCATCGCGGAGGCTGAGAAGCGTATCGCTGAGCTCACTGCTCAGAGCAAGCCTGACGTCGCCGACCAGAAGCGCATCGCCACCCTCGACGCTGAGATCGCCACGATCACGAAGGAGGTCAACAAGCTAAAGGAGAAGACGGGCGCTATCAATGAGCAGATCAAGGAGCTCCAGAACAAGATTCTCGACGTCGGTGGTGTCCGCCTCCGTGCGATCCAGAGCAAGTTCACGACCACCAAGGGTCTCCTCGACCTTGCCAACGAGGCTATCACCAAGGCCGAGGTGAACCAGGCGCAGGCAGAGCGTACCGCCCAGAAACTGGAGAAGGCGATCGCCGCGAACAAGGAAAAGCTGGACGAGTGCGACACGGAGATTGAGGCTGTTGAGGCGGACCTGCAGGCGTGCACTGCCGATCTCGCCGTCATTCAGGAGAAGGTCCAGGAGGCGCAGGACGCCACGACCGACGTGCAGGAGGCGCTCGCCGAGTCCAAGGCTGCGCTCGACGAAGCTTCCGTCGAGGTTAACGCGTTCCGCAAGCTCGAGGTCGACATCAAGCAGAAGCTCGAGGACAACATGCGCCTGCAAAAGGACTCGAAGGACAAGCACCGCCACTGGGCGAAGCGCCACGACGAGCTCGAGCTGGCCTACATTGACGAGGACGATGAGGAAGAGGACGAGGACAAGGAGAAGTCCCCGGCGCCTGAGAAGGAGGAGGGTGACGAGGATGGCGACGAGGATGAGGAGGCCGGCAGCGACGAGGAGACGCCCGTGCCCAAGAAGCACAACAACTCGACGGAGCTTGTCGAGTACAGCGCCGATGAGCTTCGTGCCGTCGACAAGGACCTGCTGAACGGTGAGATCGCGCAGCTCGAGGAGGACATTTCAAAGGCGAAGCCAAACCTCAACGTGCTGAACGAGTACCGACGCCGCGAGGCCGAGTTCCTCGACCGTGCTCGGGATCTCGAGACGGTGACGCAGAACCGCGACGCGGCGAAGCAGCGCTACGACGACCTGCGCAAGGTACGCCTGGACGAGTTCATGGCGGGCTTCAGCGCGATCAGCGCCAAGCTAAAGGAGCTCTACCAGATGATCACGATGGGGGGCAACGCCGAGATCGAGCTGGTGGACACGATGGACCCGTTCAGCGAGGGCGTCGTGCTGTCAATCATGCCGCCGAAGAAGTCGTGGCGCCCCATCGCCAACCTGTCAGGAGGCGAGAAGACGCTCGCGTCGCTCGCGCTCGTGTTCGCGCTGCACGTCTTCAAGCCCACGCCCCTGTACTTCATGGACGAGATCGACGCCGCCCTCGACTTCAAGAACGTCTCGATCGTAGCCAACTACATCCAGAGCAAGACGCAGGCGGCGCAGTTCATCGTCATCTCGCTGCGCAACGACATGTTTGAGCTCGCGCACCGTCTCGTCGGCATCTACAAGACGAGCAACTGCACCAAATCTGTTGCAATTGACAACAAGGACCTGCGCACGCAGGCGCTCCGCAAGGGCGCGCCGACACCCGGACGGCCACTCACGACTCCTGGTACCGCGCGGCCGCCGCGGCCATCGGCCCTCAGTGCTGCAACGCCCTCAATGGCGGCCGCGACGCCGACGCCGAGAGCGTTAGTCTAGTGCACCCGCGCGTAGTTTTGTTGGTTTTTTCCTTCCGGTCTCTGTCTCTCTGTTCATGTTGTACCCCTAGATGCATGCGATACTGATTTGGCCAAAAGTCTGAGCAGTGCTGCCTTTTATAAAATGTAAACTACTACATCTGTCTAATTCTCTACGTTCGTCGTTCGTCGTCCACCGTCCACACATCGCTCGCTGTACGCCTCCGACACTCCCGCTCGAGCTCTGTGGGCTCGGGACGACCCCGCTCCGCACGGCTCGAGCTGCGCTCTCGCCTGCGCTCACTTGACCCACTCCCTCGGCTCCTTGAGGACCTTGATGAGCTCCTCCTCCCTGCTCCCCTTGACATCGCCCGTGGGGCACATGTACTGCCACTTGGCCGTCTCGGGCAGACTCATGAGGATGCTCTCAATCCGGGCGCCGGGGACATTCAGGCCAAACTTGGTGCCACGGTCGTAGAGCAGGTTGAACTCGACGTAGCGTCCGCGGCGGATCAGCTGCCACTCCCGCTCCTCGGGCGTGTAGGGCGTGTTCATGCGCTTGAGCACGATGGGCACGTAGGCGGGGAGGAAGGAGGCCGAGGCGGATTTGGCGAACGAGAAGATCTCCTCCTGGCTTGGGTTCTTGCCCCCGTGGATGGGCGAGGTGGACGTCAGGTCGTCGTAGAAGATGCCGCCGACGCCGCGCGTCTCCTTCCGGTGCGGCAGGTAGAAGTAGCGGTCGCACCACTTCTTGTACTCGGGGTAGTAGTTCTTGTCGTGCTTGTCGCAGGCCTCCTTCAGCGTCTCGTGGAAGTGCGTCGCGTCCTCGGGGTAGAAGTATGTCGGGGTCAGGTCCGAGCCGCCGCCAAACCACCACGCCAGCGTCTTGGAGGGATCCTTCGGGTCGGCCGTCTCAAAGTAGCGATAGTTCAGGTGACACGTCGGCGCATGCGGGTTGCGCGGGTGGATGACGATAGAGATTCCAGTCGCGAAGTAGGGCAGCGGCTCATCGCTGATCGGGATGCTGTCGTGCTCCTGGCGCATGTGCGTTTGCATCGCCTTGGACAGCTTGCCCTCGACGATGGACACGTTCACGCCCGCCTTCTCGAACACGCGGCCGCCCTGGAGCACGCAGCTGGAACCCTCGCCTCCGCTGGGCCGGATCCAGTGGTCGCGCAGGAAGGTCTTGGCCTCGTGCTCTCCGTCTGGGGGCGCGCTGGCCTCGACAGCCTCGAGCGTCTTCACGATGTGGTCCTGCATGTTCGACACCCAGGTCGCCATACGGATACGCATGGGGTTCTGCTGTCAGCGGAGGTCGTGCGATGCCGCCGGGGCGAGCAGCCAGGCATCCAGAACACCTCAATGCTGCATGGCGGGCTTGCGCGTCGCTGGTCTTGCCTGCCACGCCGTGACTCACCTTCGGGTCATCCTGCTCGATAGCGTGGACGGGTTCCCACGGCGCGCCAAAGGTCTCAATGACCTCGACGCAGGGCGTGCCGTCGAGTCTCGTAGGGTTAGAGCGGGCGTATCCGGCCGCAAGGGCAGCGACGAGACCGACAGCAGCGCCGCCGAGCGCAAGACGCTTCAGGTCGACCTTGGGCTGTTCTCCGTTGCTGCCGTTACCGGTGCTGTATCCACGGGCGGAGGGGGCGGCGCGGAGGACGCGAGGGACCGAGCGCACGGCTGGCCGCGCGAGGCGGAGGGAGTGGCGGTACATTTGTGGGTTTGATGGATGGATGATGGTGTGGAGGGAGAGGAAGGAGAGAAAAGATGAAGGTCAAGGTAGATTTCAAGGAACGATGACAGCAAGGTACGGGTGATTACCGGATCTTATCGGTCGGGCACGGCCGGTTTCGCTCAGCAGTGATGATGGCCAGACAGCGAGGCGGTATGTGTCAGTCTGCAGTACTCAGTCAGGTGCGTGGATGTCGCCGGGTGAGCGGTGAGCGCGTCAGAGAGTGAGCAGCCAGCCTGGCTGGATGAATGGCTTTGGTGGGACCGGGGATATGGGCGAATGGCGGCTCGTCATTTGCCGGGAGGAGCCGGACACCGCCGGCCCCCACCCAGCAGCCATGCCACATGATCACTGATTGGGAGCGAGCCGAGCCAGAATAGCCAGACACTCCAGACACAGCGGGCATGGGCGAACCGAGTGCTGGGACTCCCATGCTCATCTGATCTGCTCAACAACACTGCTCCATTGTCCTCGGGGCACCACTCGGCATCCACCGCATCCTCGACCCAGCGACTCACCGACTCACTCCGACACACACACACACACACACACACGCAGTGCACTGTCCCGTTCCCCCAGTGTCTCGCGCTTATCCCCGTTAACCTTACCCCTCAACCTCCCCGAGCTTCGGCTTCCCTCCACCACGCCCTCCCCTGCGCCATGTCCAAGGGCATGCTCAGCGCGGCCGCGCGCGTGTGGTCCCGCGCCGCTGCCCTCCAGGCCGAGGAGGCGGTCATGATGGCCTCGCCCTCCCTCCGCCCCCAGATCTACGAGGACCCCGTCGTCTACCGCCCTCCGCCGGCTGTGCCGCGCACCCGCGCCTTCCCCGCGCCGTACCCTCCGCCGCGAGCGCCGCCGAGCACCTCGCGCCCGCCCACCGGTCCCGCCCACGAGCACCAGGACATCAACGAGCAGGATGAGATGTGGTCCGACCCCCGCCGGCACGTCGAGGTCGAGGTGTTCGACGAGCCGGCCCAGCCCGCCAGGGCGCAGCCGGTGAAGGCGCAGCCGGAGGCGGAGAAGAGGCCGGCGGCCGTGTCGGCCACCGTTGCGGCGCTGCAGAAGCAGGCCGACAAGCTCGAGAGCCAGTACGAGGCCAAGCCGAGCCCGCGGCCTGTCCCCGTCGCACCCGCCGTTAAGACAGCCCCAACTCCGACGCCGAAGCCCGCGGTCGCCGCGGTGACTCCGAAGCAGCCCTTCGTCGTCGACCCCAACGTCGACCCCGCCACTTACCTCCCGCATGTCGAGGCGGACCCCGAGGACGTAAGTCGATTCGAGCGTGCTTGTAACTGACTGCCAGGTGCCCGTCGTGCTCCGCTCGTCAGCTGTTCCTTCCTCCCGTCTAGGCCGTTTGTTCCACTACGGCTCTCTCGGCGCTTCGCTCGCCCTCGGTGCGGCTGGCGAAACGTTTCGTCGCACGACCGGCGGCGGCGGCCAAGGGAGCGTCTTCATGAGCGACGCGAATGTGCGTCGCCTCGTCGCTACCCTGGGCCGCATGCGCGGTGCGGCCCTCAAGCTCGGCCAGTTCATGAGTATCCAGGACAACACGGTCCTTCCCCCCGAGCTCGAGCGCGTGCTCGCGCAAGTCCAGGCGCACGCAAACTACATGCCCGACTGGCAGCTCGACCGGGTCATGACCTCGGAACTAGGCACTGAGTGGCAGGACAAGTTCCTCGCGTTCGACCGGACGCCTGTCGCTGCCGCCTCTATCGGCCAGGTCCACCGCGCAACGCTGAAGGACGGCACGCACGTTGCGGTCAAGGTGCAGTTCCCGGGCGTGGCTGAGAGTATCGGCAGCGACATTGCGAACCTCTCCATCGTCCTGCGAGGATCGGCCCTGCTCCCCAAGGGCATGTATCTCCAAAACACAATTGCGGTGATGAAGCGCGAGCTCGAGGACGAGTGCGACTACGAGCGCGAGGCGGACGCGGGCAAGAAGTTTGCGGCCCTCCTCAAGGGCGACAGCGTGTTCGACGTCCCCAAGGTCATTGAGGAGTGCACGTCGAAGCGCGTGCTGACGACTGAGTGGGCCGACGGACGCCCGCTCAGCAAGCTCCGCAACTTGACGCAGGAGCAGCGTGATCTGGTGAGTGCTCTTTCGCAGCCCAGCTAGCTCGTCCCCGGTATTCTAGCTAACGCCCAGATCGGCACCAACGTGCTCCGCCTCTGTCTCGAGGAACTCTTCAAGTTCCGCTTCATGCAGACAGACCCGAACTGGGGCAACTTCCTCTTCCTCCCCTCCTCCGGCCGGATCCAGCTGATCGACTTTGGTGCGTCGCGCGAGTACACCCCCGAGTTCATGGAGGGGTGGTACAAGCTTCTCTCCGCCGCCCTGGCGGGCGACAAGCCAGCGATGGTGTCCGAGTCCCAATCGCTCGGCTACCTGACAGGCCAGGAGGAGCCGGACATGGTCGACGCACACATTGCGAGCATGTCGGCGTTGGCTCGGCCGTTCCAGCATCAAGGGTTGTACGACTTCAGCAAGCAGACGGTCACGGACGAAGTGCGCGCGAACATCCCGGTCATGTTGGAAAAACGCCTGACTCCGCCGCCGGCGCCGACTTATAGCTTGAACAGGAAGCTGAGCGGCGCGTTCCTCATGTGTGCCAAGCTTGGCAGTCACGTGGATTGCAAGAAGCTCTGGGACGAGGCGACGGAGAAGTACCAGAGGGAGTTTGCGCAGGTTAAGGCGTAGATGGGGCGAACGGCGAGCGAAGGAGCCGTGAGCTCGAGCCCCAGTGTGCCGCGAACGGAGCGTGAGCGGAGGGAGCCAAGCGGACCCAACTAGCGCAGAGCGAGGTGATCCACCGAACGAGCGAACCGATTACGAGACGGAAGAGAAGACAGAAGTCGAACGGCAAGGAATCAAAGCAACATCAAACCACCCCACCGCATCATCACAAACTAGCAAAGCAAAGCGTGCCGTCAGAAGATAAGATCAGAAGTTTCCGTATGCATTGCATGGTTGCGTCTCTGCAACTGCTGTGATGCTTGCGTTGAGGGCGGCGATGTCGGCAACTTCGGACAAGCCTGGCATGACCGTTCGTCGCAGGCGCTTCACTGCATCCACTGACTGTCGCTGACAACATCGAGCTCACTGCCACCGCTGACGTGCATCGGGCGCACACTGACAGTGGCTAATCGTATAATACATGCATAATCGTCCGAGCGCTTCTGAGCACTGTTCGTTCGTTTTGGAAAACTTTAGGGGGCACCAGTGTAGAGCTGCTGGCCATTCTTCTTAAACTCGGTGATAGCCTTTTGCGCACTCGGCCCCGTAACCCACTGGGCGAACATCTTCGCGCGGTCGGGATTGGGCGCTTTGGCGCCAACAAGCACCCTGGCGGGGTTTAGCAGGGGATCGTCCGCATCGTCGCTGCCAGCCTTGAAGATACGTGTCCTGTTCGCAATCCCAGCATCGAGGGAGAGCAGCGTCCCGCGGTCCGTGATGGTGTACTCGCCTAGTTTGATCGCGGCCTCGAGTGCCTGCAGGGGAAAGGCCATGTACTGGTGGTACCACTTGGAGTAGGCGTTGGCCCATGGTACTTGGCCGATACTGGTCCACAGGGCGGATTCCTTGATGTTGGTCGCAGATTTGTCAAAGCGGGACAGGAAGCGGACGCTGCCGTTCTTGGTCTCGTCCTCGGCGGCAGCCTGCAGGTCGGCGAACATGGTGGTGATGTCTGAGGACTCGTTCAGGTTGGCTGGATTCGATTGAGGCCCGACGAGCAGGAAGTGGTCCCGGAACGCAAAGTAGGGAGGGGCGGTCGCTATGCCGCGCTGGATGGCGATGTTCTCCGCCGCGGAGGAGTAGGTGATCCCCACGTCGAGGAGGCCGGAGGCGAGGTACGCGATGCTGTAGGTTGTGTCGGACACGTACCACGCGACCGTGAAGGGGGCGGAGCCGTTGGCGACACTATCCGAGATGAACTTGTCCGCGAGCACTTTGACGAGACCGCTCTGGCCGGCACCGCCGTTGCCGATGCGGAGACCGATGCTGCTGTTCCCACTGGTGGAGTTGGTGATACCGCCGTCGTAGATCGCTTGGGGCGACTGGGCGAGGACGAGAAACAGGGGGAGAAGGAAGGTGAGAAGGAGCGGGAGACTGTAGGAGGTCATGGTGGTGGATGGGGTGAGAGACTCGGGGGGCAGCGGTCTTAAGTGTCAGAGGGCACCTCGATTGTCTGCCATAGTGGCCTTCCTCGCGGTGCTGCCTTCCTCAGCTCAGAACCAGACGCAGTACGCAGCAGGATAGAAGCCAGTTGATGTTGGAGCACATGGTGCTTGGTCCAGCGTGGTCCAGCTCTCGAGCCCCGACGTTCATCATGACTTGGGATCTGGAGGCGTCGGCCAATGAACATGATCGGGGCGCAACGAGCAGTGAGCGGAGAGTACTTGATCCGGACATGTCGAGACGCCAACCCCGGCGCCAGTAAAACAGATGCAGGCACTCGCATGCGCCACTTCCGGTCTGGCCGACCGGCCCCGCGCCCAAACAACCCGCAGCAAGGGAGGAAGACATTCTCTCAGATTTCATCCGTCTGTGCTGACGCTTTCGTTGCTCGATGCCAAGGGTAAGTGGATGAGTGTGAGTGTGTCAACTGTGGTCTATGGCCCATGCCCGCTTGCTGCCCTGCGCATTCTGCCCGCTGCCCTTGACGGTGCTAGTCACCGCGACGCACAAGCACGCAACCACCCTTTGCCGATAACCCGTGTCGAATTCAGCACCGACCGAGTGTTGATCTCGTAACAACCCGTAACCTGCGGCCCGCAGTCGTCATCGCAAAGGGCACTGACAGGATCGCTGCACCGGACCGCAACAGGACACACCGGCTTAATGAAGCAGTCGGTGGAGCAACAATTCGCCCATTCATCGATCATGGGAAGCGAGCGATGGAAGAATTGGAAGACGTAGCTATTCATTGCGTGCGCTGCGTGGGTATGAATGCGCTCAGGACGGTGTGCTCGGTTCCGGATCGGCGCCAAGGTGGGCAGAGACGAGGCGCAGAGGAGCGGGGATGGTGGTGGATAAGATAACCACGTGCCGATTACGGTTCCAAGCCCCTTCGAGTTATGCCTCCGACGAGCGGATGAAGGCACTCTGCGTCCCAGCGATGACCTTGTTTGACTTCTACTAGGTGTGATACGCGTCACCTTTGGAATACGCTTTGACACGCGCGTCCTCGACTACGACCCAAAGTGCACACGACGCCGACACGACTGCGATCGTACCACCAGCATGTTACCCCCCGCTTTCCCCCTCTCCACTCATTACCACTACAGTCAACTCCATCCTCTCTATTCACGACTGTGGCATCCGCTATGTTGACCCCGAAGTGTCTTACAACTACATTTCTCCCCTCCTCGGACGATTTCCCTCCCGACTTCCCCGACACACGGATGCTGTATCGGGAGACGAACAGCGTCCACCATGCTCTCAACGATCTGGACCAATTCTCGCAGTCCCTGAAGGCCGGCGACGTCCGAGAAGAGTACGACAAGGTAGCAAGCGAAGAAGCAGGAGCAGGAGGAGAAGGAGAAGGAGAAGGAGAAGGAGAAGGAGAAGGAGAAGGAGAAGGAGAAAGAGGATAAGAAGAATGAGATGAAGGAAGCCGAGGAACGGCAGAGGATTGCAAAGGAGGAGGCGGAGAAAAAGCGCAGAAGGGACGAAGAAGAGGCAGAGGTGGCGAGGAAGAAGCAGGCAATGATCACGACCAAAGTCACCCTCTCCCGCCCACCGCTCGACTTCATCGCCGCCCTCGACGCCACCCCGGCCGAAGCGACCGCACTCTGGAACGCCCTCCCTGAGGCCCGCCACGCCCCTGCCCTCTCCTACATCCGCTATTCCGAAGAGCACCGTCTTCAGAAACCCTTCTTCCCCGCTGCCGCCAAGCATGTTTCCGGCTGGATCGCCTCGGAGGCCGAACATCGCTCACACATGGTCAGATGTGGCGTAGACCTCAAGGATCTCCTCACTACTATGCTTGATGGACTGGAGAGCTGGCACACCGATCTTGGCTTTGGCAGTGTGGTCACGCAGCGCGCTAGGGCTGTTGTCGATGGCGCGGCGGCTTGGTGGGGATAACTGTGTGTGCTGCTGAGTGGCTCGTCTGGATTGGCAGTTGGCCCCCTGTGCATAGGCGCGCTCAATCTCATCTCGCCCTCCCTCCGCCCGCCCCGTCACTGCCCCTCCGCAGCTCTTTCACACTCAAACAGACCCTTCCCTCGTCACTTCATCCCCGAACCGCACTCGTTTCCACCATCCTTCTCCTCGCCGAACTCAACCCTCCCTCACCTCTACCCGCTTGCGCCCACCCGCCGATCAAGCTTAGGGGGTTGCATACTGCCACATATCTATGACGCACACAATTTTCTGTTGAAACACTGCCACAGCTCTCTTTCACATAATCTCCAGCCTTACCTTCTTCAAGTCGCAAGTCGGCTGGTCTCTTCCTGCTGTCGTCCCGACGTCTAGTAACGGGGGCGGTCATCGTAGCGCGGACGGTCGTCCCTGCGGTCGTCGTAACGACGGTCCCTGTAATAGTCACTATGATGTATGGTAAGGCTCTCTGTTCCGGGTTCTAAGCGGAGACAAGAGGTGTACTCACTCAGGAGGGGGACCACGGCGGTAGTCGTCGTAGCGACGGTCCTCGTACCGGCGGTCGTCGTAGCGGGGGCGGTCGTCGTAACGGCGGTCGTCGTAGTAGCGCCTGTCGTCGTAGCGAGGTCCACCGCGGTCGGAGTAGCGAGAGTCGTAGGAGCGGGGGTGGTAAGGACGGTCCTCGTAACCGCCGCCGCCGCCACCGTAGCGGCCACCACCACCACCGCCGTAGCCGCCACCGCCGCCACGACCCTCGTACTTGACGCCGTGGTAGCGGCCAGGAGTGGGGGTGCGGGCACGCGAGCGCTTGGCGTGGGTGACGGTGAGGACACGGCCCTCCTGGTTGGTGCCAGAGAAGGTGGAGATGGCCTCCTCAGCCTCAGCGTTGGTCTCGAACATGACGAAACCGAAGCCGCGGGACTCCTCTGTGACTGTCAGCTGGGGTCGGAGAGCTCTAGCTGTAGACATACGGGTATGGGGGTCAACCATGACCTGCGCCTTCACGATCTTTCCGCACTTGGAGAACAGGTCCTCAAGCTGACGGTCGGTGATGGAGCGGGCAAGACCGGAAACGTGCAGGTTGTTACCGGTGTTGGAGTTCTGAACCTCCTCGTTGTTGCTTAAACTGTCAGAGGCTGTCGCAGTCATTTCACACGGATGCACTTACCGGCCACGGTTGCCGCCGTCACCACCGCCGTTGCGGGCGGCAGGCGAGCGGCTGCGGTCGCGACGGGGAGCAGGCGAGCGCTCGCGACGCTCACCGCCGTCGTCGCGGCGGGGCGAAGCCTCGCGGGGCTCGCGGAAACCGTCGTTGGCCGGAGCCGAGTTCTGCCAGACTGGGGGGCGTTAGGCATCTGTCGGCAAAGTTGATAGTTGGGTGAGAAGAGCACCGAGTTGACAGGAGGTAGCAAGACCGGGCTGAGAGAAAGAAGGAAGGAAAGGGGGAAGGGCCGTATAGAAGCTGGAAAGCGAAGGCTGGAGCTTGCTGCTGGAACGCCACTGGGATGATGTCGCAAGCGAACTGCGGCGGCGTACAGGCAGGCGACGGGCGACTCCACAGGCGCAGAAGTGACACAATAGAACATTAGGCGTGGTGCCGGGTGCGGGAACTGAAGCCACTAGATTCGCTGACAAGTATTCACAACACAGCAGCCGGGTCCGTGTCGTGACGCGCAGGTCGTAGACGTTGACTCTGATGCGCCGCCCACTGGCGGCGCGGGCTAATGCTGAAGAGTATCAAGAGGAAGGACGCCGATGATCGAGACGCGCGTGCAACATGACGAATCAGGTCGTCATTTTCGCAGCAGCCTGTGCGGGCGATTACAGTCGTGGGGCGCGCCGGGTATCACAGTTATGGTGGCAGGAGGTTGCGGAGCGGAAGAGCGGGCTGGGACATACCGTCGGAGGGGTCGGACATGGTGGTGGATGGAGGATGGAGACGAGGTCACTGCTGCTGATCGCGAGCAACTCATCAACATGGTGGCAGGAGCTAGGGCCCGCGCGAGACGCCACCGCGGAGCTTCGGGTTTATGCGCATCGCGTGTCGTGGCAACGCCCCCAGATAAGTCACCGGCGGCAATGGTCAGGTACAGCCAGTCATGCCGTCATAAGCCGTTCAGAAGCGGACCCTCCCTCCCGCGCTGACAGAGCAGACACCGACTTTCTGACGACAACATCGCTGCACGAGATCTTCCTACTCTACTATCATTGACTGCTGAAAGATACTGAGCACCATGGCCCCCATCCGCGTCTCGATCCTCGGCACTGGCCTCTCTCTCCAGGCCTTCCACTTCCCGCTCGTCGATGCCCTCCCAGACAAGTATGTCCTCCACTCCGTCATGGAGAGGACGGACCGCGGTAAGGCCAAGGCTGTCTGCGGCCCCGACACCAAGGTCGTGAACACGATCGATCAGGTTGTGAACGACCCCGACGTTGACCTCGTGAGCCAGGTCGTGTCTAGTCCTAGCTAATGCCAGGTTGTGATCTCTACGCCGAACAACACCCACTACCCCTTCGCGAAGGCTGCTCTCGAGGCGGGAAAGAACGGTAAGCTAAAGTGCCACGGGGCCACCACTGACTCCAGTCATGGTTGAGAAGCCTGTCACCCCCACCGTCAAGGAGGCTGAAGAGCTCGCCGCTCTCGCTAAGTCCAAGAACCTCGTCTTCTGCGCCTACCAGAACCGCCGATGGGACTCTGACTTCCTCACCCTGAAGGATCTTCTGAAGTCGGGCAAGGTGAGTGCCGCTCTACCTGGAACGCAGCTGACCACAGCTTGGCCCTATCCACGAGATGACCTCGCGCTTCGACCGCTACCGCCCTCTGCCTCCCGGACACAAGTCCTCCTCCTGGAAGGAGACCCCTGGCCAGCACAACGAGGGTATCTACAACCTCGGATCGCATGTCATCGACCAGGCGCTCAACCTCTTCGGTGTCCCCGAAAAGGTCTGGTGCCGCAACTACGACGAGCGTGGCGTCGGGCTTGACGAGTGCTTCGAGATGGAGCTGCTCTACCCTCCCCAGCCGGGAGCCACTGGACCCCTTGCCGTTCACCTTGGTGCCAACATGCTCAATTCTGTGCCTGTCCAGCTCCGCTACCTCGTCAAGGGTCTGAAGGGAAGCTTCCTGAAGAACGGACTCGACCCGCAGGAGCCCTTCCTCCGTGCCGGCAAGAAGGTTCGCGACGAGGGCTTCGGTATCGAGTCTGAGGACGCTTGGGGATCGGTGTCGACGTGCGAGGACGGCAAGTGGGCGACTGAGAAGTGAGTAACCCCGATTAATCGGTCGCTAACTTGTAGGGTGCCGTCGAAGAACGGATGGTACCCGGCCATCTACGAGAACGTCTACGACGCGATCACGTCAAAGGACCCGAGCAAGCTCGTCGTTCAGCCCGAGCAGGCCATCTGGACGATGAAGATCATCGAACTTGGCAACAAGTCGAGCAAGGAGGGTCGTGTCGTTGACGTCAAGGCCGAGGCTGACAAGCTCTGAACTTTCGAATCGGGATATGTGAATGCCACAAGACCCTATGTGCCGAATGTGCCGGTGGTCTGGTGATCGCGCGATTGCGGTATGGCCGACTCGTGATTGGGTTGACAGGGGTAAGAGCCGACCGGCCAGGACCAGTTGGTCATCTGAGCCCAAGTGATATGAAAGCATTAAGGCTGGAGCCCTGGGGATTTAGACGATGATATGATATCCTAGTCACCGTATGAAAGAGTTGTGCGGCCATGTGCGACGCTGGAGGCACCTGTGGCGGCAGTTTACGAGGATATCTTCAAGCCCTCAGGGGCATGGGAGAGGATATCATATCACCACTCTTGAGCTAGACTAGTCGGGATATGATATCCTGTGCGGGCTGGGTGAGGATTATGGGTTCGATATGATATCCTGTAGCCATGTGGATTGGGTGGCCTTGGTGGGCCGGGAAAAGCGTGTTGAGCCAGCGAATGCATTGCGAGCTTTTGCTCCGGGGCCTGGGTCATGCATGGAGTGGCCGAGGAGTGACCGGGCGATGAACCGGACATGTCGGGCAATTAGCGGGCTGTGATTGGAGGAAAATGCCGGCTGATAAGGGGAACCGCCTGTTGCCGGGGATGAGCGTCGCTCTATGCGCGCTTCTATCCTCTGCGCCGCTGCTCGTCCAGGCGGGGCCAGGCGTGATCGGATGTAACTGCCCCACCCACTCGCTACCCTCCCCTCGAGCCACTCGACTCGCACGACTACTTAACCCTCTCTCTCCACGACATTTGCTCCTCAGGCCCACTTTCTCCTCTCTCTTCAACGACTCCTCACACAAGAGACCCGACAGTGTAGCGTTGTATCTCTCTTATCTCCACTTATCACGACCCGCCTACCACCCACCGCTGTATCTTAAACGCAAATGACTCAGGAGATCATGCCCCAGGAGCCTCCCCAGATCCCTCTCGACGAGTTCGATGGCTTCAAGACCAAGTTCACCGAGGTCTCGGTCAATGCTCTTGGAGGAGATGTCATCGCTTGCAGCGATGACTTCTTCGTCAGCAGGCACAACCTGATCAAGCCTGGAGTGAGTAGCCTATGACCGCTTCTTGCTGACGCCACAGCCCGCTGTCTACATGAGGGGAAGCTTCGGCCCCAACGGAGCCCTTTACGACGGATGGGAGACCCGCCGCCACAACCCCAGCTATGACTGGGTTATCATCAAGCTTGGGCCCAAGGCCTCGCACCTCGACTACTGCGACATTGACACTGCCTGGTTCAAGGGCAACGAGTGCCCCCAGTCGCGCGTCTACGGTCTCCTCCTCTCCGACAAGGAGTTTGCCGACCCGAAGCTCAAGGTTAAGGCCAACGACGAGCGATGGGAGGAGCTCCTCTCCACCGTCACTCTCGGCCCCGACTCTCGCCACATCTTCAAGCTCAACGAGCGTGCTCAGGAGGGTCAGTGGAACTGCCTCAAGGTTCTCATGATCCCCGACGGAGGCATGGGCCGTTTCCGCGCCTACGGCCGTCCCCTTCCCCCCAAGCCCCTCCCCTCGTTCCCCTCTGCCGACGTTGAGCCTATCAACCTCCTCTCCCCCCTCATCGGCGGCCACGTCGTCACCTGCTCCGACGCCAACTTCTCGCCTCCCGTCAACCTCCTCCGCTCTGGCCGTGGTATCGACATGTCTGACGGCTGGGAGACTCGTCGTTCGCAGATCGGCCGTGGCAAGTACGGCCCCGGCGGCCCCCTCGAGGGCCAGGAGCGCAAGGAGTGGGTCATTGGCAAGCTCGGTTCGTCGGGCAACATCCAGTACGTCGAGGTCGACACTGCGTTCCACCCCGGAAACTACCCCGTCGCTACCCAGATCGAGGCTACCTACCACGACGGCGAGGACGTTCCCGCCGACGCCAAGTGGGACGTTGTTGTGAGGAAGACTCCTTGTGGCTCGCACCGCCAGCACTGGCTCGCCGTTGAGCGCGGCCTCGAGAACAACATCTACTCGCACATCCGCTGCTCCATCTACCCCGACGGTGGCTTCAAGCGTCTCCGCATCTTCGGCCACCCCCTCGCTGCCGGCACCAAGGCTGCCGCCCCTGGCCCCGTCATCGCCCTCCCCCTCACCTACGAGCAGTTCAAGCCCTACGGCTCGGTCATCCAGGGCTTCTCCCTCCCGACCTCGTCCCCCAAGGGCGTCCCTGTCACCACTGCCAACCAGGGCACTGCCTCCAAGTTCCACCGCCTCTCCGTCCTCCCCGAGACTGAGGCTACTATCTCGGTCCAGAAGGGCGACAACAAGAAGGTCGCT
The DNA here is from genome assembly GCA_039545355.1 of Trichosporon coremiiforme. NCBI lineage: Eukaryota > Fungi > Basidiomycota > Tremellomycetes > Trichosporonales > Trichosporonaceae > Trichosporon > Trichosporon coremiiforme. Next base: position 46,477 of record BCJJ01000048.1, on the reverse strand, counting down.
GGCTCCGCCAAGGTCCCGACTCTCCAGAAGGCCACTGCCTCGTTCAGCGTCATCCCCCTCCCGACCTCGAACATTGAGTCGTACAACCTCCTCGTCGCCCAGTCCGGCTCGGACGGCAAGCTCGACGCCTCCACGCTCAAGGCCTTTGTCGCCACCGCCGGCCAGGGCGTCACCCTCGCCGAGGGCACCTGGTACGCTCCCCTGAACTGCGGTGACTTTGTCACCGTTGGCCCCTCGGCTGGCGCCCAGTCTGGCGAGACCGTCAGCGCCAACGTCGACGTCTACGTCCCCGAGTACCCCCAGGCCGCTGCTGAGGACGCGCTCAAGGTCCCCACCCAGACTGCCCAGCTCAACGGCCACGTCGCCAACGGTGTCGCGAACGGTGCCGCCGGCAAGCCCATCCAGCCCGTCCCCATCACGGAGAAGAACTGGGCCAAGTACGGCTCGCTCATCGCCCCTGGCGCGCAGCCTGCCGAGCTCACCAACTCGTACCCCGCCGACAAGGGTGCCAAGACTGCCATCGGCGTCTTCCGCGCCACGCCCAAGGTCGGCCTCGTCCGCGGCCAGAGCTTCGACATCAAGCTCCTCGAGCGCCACCCGTGCACCTCGCAGGCCTTTGTGCCCATGGGCAAGGGCGCGCTCGCTGAGAAGGGCGAGGAGGCCCTCGCGCCCGGCGGCACTTTCCTCGCCGTCGTCGCCCAGGCCGGCTCGGACGGCAACCCCGACCCCGCCACTGTCGAGGCCTTCCTTGTCCCTGCGGGCCAGGGCCTCATCTACAACCAGGGCGTCTGGCACCACCCCGTCCTCATGCTCGACGCCACCGTCGACCTCGCCTGCATCGAGACCCAGATCTGCAACGGCAAGGACGAGGCGGACCCCTCCGACTGCGAGCTGCTCGAGTTCTCCCACCCCATCGCCGTCGTCGACGTCCCCGCCAAGTAAAGGATAATTAATGCTCGGAAAAAGAGTCAGAAGTTCGGAAGTTAGTAGAATGGGTTTTTGGGTCTAGAGGAAGCACAATCAGTAGCAGTAACAGTGTCCGAATAGTTGTCTCTAAAGGGTATTTGCATGGATCAAATGATTACGACATAACGTTGCACGGTTACACCTTGATATCGAAGCGCTCAGAGACAGCGAGCTCCTTGCCACTTCCATCGATGACGCGGAGGTACGTTCCCGCCCATTCGGCAGTCTGCGCGTCCCTCGTCGTGGGCTTGTAGGCGAACTGGCCGTTGTCGGCGCCAAAGTCACCAGAGAAGATGTCGTAGTAGATGAACTGAGCTTTATTGGGTACCTGCAGCTGGAACGTGAGCTTGCCACCGGGTCCGTCCTGGGGTCAGCTACATCCTGCTAGTACGACAGCTCATCAGTCCGTCGACCACTTGGGGTGAGAGGGCGGGAAAATAAGCTGGTGGTGGAGTGACTCACCTCCCAGGAGACAGTCTCGCGGCTGCCCGTCTTCCACTGAGCGTCGCGTCCGGGGCTGGTGATGCGGAGGGCCAGGGCCTGCAGTCCGAGGACGAGACAGAGGGCAGCGAAGAAGCGGAAGTTGGTGAGCATGATGAGAGTGGAACTGAGTCTTGAGAAGTGTTGTGTCACTTTAGACGGCTGCGAGATGATCGGCACAGAGGTGCTAGTCGATGGCGATCAAACAAGATGAGCGTGAGACAAAGAGTGAGGGAACCCAAAGACGAGGAGACGAGCTTAAGTACTCATGAGGGTGAGAGTGAGCTCCCCGACATTGCAAAGCTAACAGGCCCATTAGGCGAGGGAGCGCTAGTGCTGCCCCATCACGTCTCGCAATGTGACATGACCAACACCGTCATCGTGCCGCGGTCGCGGTCCGAGCCGTAGTCATGAGAACAATGTGACGCCGACGTGCCGACGATCAAGCCAGCACGCTCTGTATCTGAATTGCTCAATTGGCACATGGACCGGTGTGCGCCGGGTGATCACTGCTCCTCCTGCTCGCTCACATCTGAGGTCCTCGCATCTCGCTCCTTGCACTCCTGTTGGTTGTTCTCGCCGATGGTCTCAGGTCTTACAGAGGCGGGCAGCGCAAGACACCGCAGCGTTGATACCTGAGAGTCGGCAGAGGGGCAGCTGACCTCGAGACCTCGAGGTATGAGCGTCATACCCCGGAGTCCTATCTAATCTACATGAGCAGAGTCTGCGACAACGTAATGAAAAGGCACATATGAGTGTACTAACCCTCTCCTCCTAAGCGAGGGTACTGGTGGAATGAGGAACAGCACAGCGCGGAAGTGAACTCTGTTCAGCCACTAGTCGCCATCCTTGGCCGAAGCTCTTATCACACCTTCGCCTGATGTCGGCGCTTCCGGTGGACGGCTGCGTACTTGCATCATGACGGATCTGGGGTAGACTTGACGACAGCTCGGGCATAGCCCACTCTCGCCACTCACAAGCACGATGGGAGGGCAAATGTGGTGAACTGATTACGGACCGTTACGAGAATCCGCCTTCGCAAGCGTACCGAAGTCTGACGTCCCGCGGCGGATCCACAGCTCCACAGCCCCCTTCCAGCATTCTGGTCTCACCTCATCTACGTCTCTCGCGTGGTCCTCATCCTCTCATGAACGGAACGAACCTTGATCCCAGCTCAACTCGTGCGAGTGTGCAAATCGTAGCAGAGGATGAGAGACAATGACGCAAAACGTGCCTTGCCTCAAGTCGGCCACTCAGGTAATCGGTCGGTCACTAGCTCACTAGCCCGCCGTGACGTCCAGCATTGCGCACTAGCTCGTGTTCCTGCACTTCCGAGGTCCGTGTTGATTCCTGCTGATGATTCCAGTTGGCCAACAAGGAAGCGTTATGATCACGTTGGCGGAAAGCTCATGATGGATTGCAGCATCACTCATGACTAGTGCTGACGACCGAACGAATTCTCATCTGACCGGTACGATTGGTACAGCTGGACAGCGAAGCAGATCCCAACAACGAGCTATGTCTTATGATACCAGCATCATTCTGACGCTGGTACCGGCGCTAGTCATGGTAGCGAGAGGTGTCTTCCACTTCTATGGGATGTCTCGGACTTCAAGACATGCTGGAGTGGACGTGCACGAGTTGAGGTACTGTGCGAAGCTGGAAGAGCTCTCCTCACCGGCAGCGGCCTATCCCGGCCCGTGCACCACGCGACACTGACTCAGGCCGGGACTGACAAGAAGCGGGTGAAAGACGCATTGATATCTGTCTTCTTCAGTGCTCCACGGCCGACCTTCGCTTGGGCACACCGACCGTCGAGGTACACGGGTGCGCATACAGGCAAAGCAGAAAACCTCAGCCACCCGATGCTCAGACTCACGCCCCCCCCCCCCCCCCTGTGGCTTCCGATGGCGCCGGACTTTCATGTCCTGCTTGCCCATGTGCCCATGTGCTCTTCTGCGTGACGGCACATGGCTCGTGTCCGTGCTGATGGCGGCGAGTCCGAGCTCTGGGATGCGGCTTCCGAGTAGTCCGTGCGATCTGTGCAGAGGTCACCCGATCGGTATGCGCACGACCGCATATAGGTACACTCGAGTGCTGCCATATTGCCTCAAACAAACATACCCGGTCATGCTTGTTAGCCTCAGCCCTCCCCAGATCCTAATCCTGAGCCCTCGCTCGCTCCGAGATCGCAATCGCACGCACTCCTGGTACGCCCTCCCAGCCCTCCTGAACAGTCCACCGCCGGTCCGATCTCCCGATCTTGAAATGCCCATTCGCCCCGAGATTACGATCGTTTCATTTGGTACTACTGATCGTTCTGATCGTTCTGACGGTTCTGACGTTCTGATTCACTGCCTCAGTCTCACTGGTCTCACTCTTCCGGACAGAATGGGCCAATAGCGTAGACGGAGAAATGAGTACGCATGCGATCTCTGCGATCTTGCGAGTTCGGACTCGCACCCCTCCACGGGGACCGGGGATGGGGTGCGATCGTGCGCAGTCAAGATGCTCCTGCAGGCATCCGGGTAGCTCAGGTGCGGGCAGCTATTGCCCTGCATGGCGGTTTACGTTATGCCCACTTGGGACTGCCTCACCCTGCGTTACTTGTTGTTGTGATGCAACCTCCACTCCTCATCGTACCTCCACTCCGTATCGACACTCCGAGATAGTGTTTCTGTGCAGGCAGATGCGTACAGTATACATGATGCGATTGATGACTACTGTACAGACAACAGAGACCCGGAAGAAGGCGTTAGTATGGCGGTGTCGATGTCGAATGTCGTTATGTCGTTTGCGTCGTTTTAGACGAGGTACGCGAGCGCGCCGGCCGCGAGGAGGACGAGGCCGTCCGCACCGAGAGGAGCAGCGCCCGAGTCGTGCGTCGCGGTGGGAGACGCCGCAGAGGTACCGCTGGGGCGGCGCGAGGTCACCATACCAGGCACACGGACGGAGGAGGACTCGGAGGGGCGCACGAGCGTGTTGCCCTGCTGGGTCGAGGCGGAGGGCTGGGCCGCGCTGTCCTCAGTGGACGAGGACTCGGGGCTGGCAGAAGGCGCAGCGCTGGGCGAAACGGCACCCTCGTCAGTGGTCGCCGAAGGAGCAGCCGAGGGCTGGGCGCTGGGCTCGGTCGAGTCCGAAGCCTGGGCCGACGGGTTGGCAGAGGGCTGCGCGGACGGCTGAGCGGAGGGCTCCTGCGAGGCCTCGGGCGTCTCCGAAGGCTGGGCCGAAGGCGAGGGCTCCTCCGAGGCAGAGGGCGAGGCCGAGGCGTCTGAGGTCGGGACAACGGGGACCATGGTCTTGGACTCGTCAGCGGCAGACGCGGACGCCGACTGCTCGGCGCCGCTCTGGATCTGGAATGTGCCGCTGCGTCCGACCTGCTCGTTGCCGCTCATGAAGCGGAGCTGCGCGCCCTCGGCGCTTGCCTCCGGGGTGAACTCGAACGAGCCGTCGGCGCTCGGGACCTGCGCGATCGTGTGCCACTGGCCGTTCACCTGGACCTGGATCTGGACGTTGGCGGGATCCTCGGGCGAGTGCTGCGGTCAGCGATGCAAGGGGTTAGGAAGGCACCGCCGTGCGTCTGTGCACGCCGGGGGCGAAAAGAAATCACGCACGATCCAGTTGATGCTGGCGGGCTGTCCGACGGTCCACTGCACGCCCGCGACGGGCGAGGTGACCTGCAGGGCGGCGGCGGAGCCTGCGGCGGCGAGGAGGATAAGGGGCAGCATTGGTTGTTAGTGCGCGGAGTCGCGGAATCGGGGATGGAGAGACAAAGATTGTCGTACATCGCATCGTTATGAGCAGCCTGCGGGTGTTTGTTTGGGCCAGGGCGACGCAGACGCTTCCGGACGTTCCGTGGCCACCCGCAAGCCCACCGTGAGCCAGCCGAGAGCTTGTTTACATTTGCACGCTGCGTGACGCTGGCTGGGGACGGGCAAACCAGCGAGCGCGCTCGACGCCACCGTACGCGGCAGCCGGCTTTCAGCGGTCGCAATCGCAGGATCGCAGGCTGGTAGAAAGTGAGATCTCGATGGGATCGAGGTTACTGTCCCATTCACGCATTCAGACTTGAGCTCTTTATGCATGTCGAGGTGTCCCATCCGGTGTGCAAACAAAACAAGCGATTGCGGCAGCACCACATGGCGTCGGGGCCACGAGGCGAGTACGAAGCCGTTCGATCCGAGCGACGTTCGCTCGCGAAGGCCAAGGCGTGACCCTGCTCTTCTGCGGCTGTGGGGGCGGGAGATCTGGGGACCAGCGGAGCAGGAGAGAGGGCGTACGACTGCTGCACTGCATGCTGACGGGTTCCATCGGTTCTAGCAGCACGCGTGGGCTTCCAGCATCTCAGCCGCAGAGTTCTTGCAGGGCAGCGAACCTTGGTTTTTAGACCAGGGGCTCCTGAGCCCGCGAGGTCCGCTGACGGCTCACCGCGCACCCTCCGCATGTGTTCGTATCGTCGCACGCCCCGGTCCGCCAGCCCGACACACCCGTCCATGCGTACGTACATGACTCATGGCCCGTTTCGGGCATGCGACCCCCCGTTCGGACCTGCGCTAGGACGGTGTGGTCTTCCTTGCGCGCAGCAGCAGAAGGGTCACCAAGTGCGAGAAGGTGCAGCGGTGGCGTCGTTTATTTCGTTTAGTGCGTGCGGGTCCTGCGGTACAATTGGGTCAGATGAATGCCAGCTCAGGACGGGTTTGTTGTTGGTCCAGGAATACGCAAGGTGAGGCAGAAGGTGTTACGTCGAAACGACCTGCGATTGGAGCGAAGCAAGGAGCATCAAAGGGACAAGGAGATGCCGGCGCTGCGGGGGACTCCACTCTCATACAGCTTAAATGCTTTAACCCCTTCCGTTCGGCGCAGCAGCAGGAGGGTGTGCTCGGGCCGCACGCTGCGGCGCGCAGTTGGCCCGACGGACGTGCCGTGCGCGGGAACCCGAGTTCGCCACCTGACGAGGGGTTGAGGGGTCATAGGTCCCGGGCTGCAGTGCAGTGCAGGTGGTCGGGTGGGTGAGCAACAGTTGAAGGGGTAAGGGTCCACCTGACACACTTAGCAGGAATGGATGCTTGCGCCTGCAGCTGAACCATCCGAACCGCGCAGAAACCATCGCTACTGCGACTGCGACTTTGTTGCAGCGCTGCAAACGGGTATGCGCGCATGCAGTGCAGACACCGTTGCTCCGCAAGGCCGCATAACCTATCCTGCATCGTGATCCTGCCTTTTGCATCGTTACTCTTGTATCTACGTCCAGGTGACAGGAGAATAAAAGAGCCAGCTAGTCCGAGTGACAAGCCCCCCGTCACCACTACTCTCTTTACTCTACCCCGATACCCACCTCTCTTCGCCCAGCGACTGCAGCGCTTGTCGCCGTTTGAATGCGCCTTTGACCACCGACTCTCCTTATCATGCTCTCAGCGTGGGCCGTGCTGGCCGCCCCCCTCGCTGCCGCCTTTGTCATCACCGCGCCATCCGCAGCCAACCCCCTCGTCGCGGGCAGGAACAACACAATCGCATGGAACGCTACGGAGCCAAACGTATGTTGATGGAACAGTGCGGAGTGCTGTTAGAGTGTCGCTGGCTGCTGTCTCTGTGTTGCGTGCAAAGCTGCTCTAGCGCTTGCAGTTGTGCACGCAGCTGTGGCATTAGCACAGTACGGTGGCACAAGGCGACGGGATGATCAGAGCTGATCGACAGACTGAGGCCGAGCCTCCCTCCCACTTCTCAATCGAAGTCAAGACGAACGGGCAGTGGATCCCCCTGGGCTACGAGTTCGCCGACGTCCCCTCCGACGCTGGGGCGATCAACATCCAGCCCCTGGGGAGCGGGTACGAGACTGCGGTCCGCTTCGTAGCCGACGGCGAGGTGCTCGCATCAACGGAGGACTTTACAGTCCAGCCACCATCATTCCAGAAGCGAGACGGGGAGGAGGGCCAGTCCGCCGCCGTTGCGCCCGCGGCCACCAGCGTCGGCGAGTCGCTGCTGCTCGCGCCCTCTGCTCCCTCAGCTGCCTCGGGGGACGGAGACGCCGCCCCAGCCGCCGACACGGAGGAAGGTAGCCTAATCCTCGCGCCCAGCGCGACTGATTCGTCCTCCGACGCCTCCACACCCTCGTCCAGCGAGAGCGCGACGACTGCGCGCGTCGCCAACGGCCCGGGCAAGGCCGGCCCCGCCCCGACGCCGGGCGCCACAATCGTCGCCAACGGCACGACGCTGACGCTTAGCGAGGACACGGCGACAGTCGAGGTGCAAGACGCGGGGAGCACGCTGTTGCACCAGTCGCCCGAGGCGGCTCCCACTGGAGCGTCCGCCGACTCGAAGACCGGTGCACTGTCGAGCAAGGGAGAGAGCACGGAGAGCAAAGACAGCCACAAGGCGTCCACTGGCAGTCCATCTAGCTCTGGCCCGCTCAGGCTCATCAACGATGGGGACGAACTCTCCTCCAATGCCGGCAGCGCTGGCATCATTACGCCCGGCACGCTCACGGCCGTCGCGGCCAGTGCGGGGCCGAGCCTCCAGCTCGCCTCGGGGGATGAGGAGGGGTCACTCATCCTGGCGCCTGGGACGGCGACGGCTGGTGGCATGGGAGCCGGCGGCGCTGGTGCCGGTGCTGGTTCCGCAGCGACAGAGGACGCAAAGGGCGGACTGGCCGTTGCGAGCCAGAGCGCCGGCGCCGGCGCGAGTGCGAGTCACAAGGCCGCTGCTGCCGATGCGGCGGGCGCGAAGCAGGGTTCGGGCGGCGTTTCCCTCCGCCCCTCCATCATCGTCTCCATCCTCGCTGGTATCGCCGCGCTCACCCTCTAATCTGGCCGCCTCGAGAACACTCGGCGGCCACTCGCCGCGCTCGCTATCGCTTGAGCTTGCGGCCACCCCACCTCTGCGCGCACCACTGCGCCCCGTAATTTTCGGGCTATCGCCCTCACAGCACCTCACTACCTACTGCAAGCGGGCGGCCGTAAGCGCCGTCCGCACCTACAGCCTTCTAATCCGTGTATATGTACTGCCTTCAGGCGCCGTCTGGGTCGGCGACCCAGCGTTTTATGTATCCTTTAGTTTCTGCCTCGAGACTCTTGGCTCACATCATCACCCAGACTTCGCCTCCGAACGTCGGGAGGGTCGGCAGGTGCGCCCTCGGCTCCAACTTCGGCTCAGACTCGGCGAGGGCTCGGCGAGGGCTCGGCGCAGGCTTGGCGCTCACAAGCTCGCAAGACCAAACCACCACTGCCCCGTCGTTAGCATCCAGGACGCAAGAGGAACAAACATGGGCGGAGTAGAGTTCAGCCATGGCAAGAAGTCAGGCGCGAGCTGGGTGGCGGACTCAGGAACGATTGTGCCAACCTTGCACCGTTGGCTGGCAGGTCCCGCCCACCGTCCCGTTAGCTTTTACTCTCTCGACACGGAGGCGAGAGGTGGGTCAGTCGCTAAGACGGGCGAGGGCGTGTCAATCATGTCGTCGTCGTCGTGTCGTTATCTTCGACTATCCGCTGATTGTACACTCGTACTCTCGTAGTGTGAATGCCAAGTCCGTCCTGAAGATAAGCAAATGCACCGCCGTCAATTGAATGGCCAGCGTAATGTTGTCATGTAACATTGAGAGATTGAGTGGTGAGATCGCTTGTGAGCTGCAATTCAAGCCTCCCTCATTTCATCCTGTGGTGCTGGCTGAGGACATGGAGGGCAGCCGAGGGCAAGCAGGGGGCAAGCAGGGGATAAGCAGGGGACAAGCAGGGGACAAGCAGAGGCGTGATACCGAGCCAAGCGCCCAGTACATGAGCAAGTGATCAGCTGCGCAGGGCATTTGATTCCTTCATTATGCCCTCTCCCTGGGTGGCAGATGGGGGCTGAGGCTGGCGCTGTCCAGGAGTTGTACGGCGCTCGTCGGCGCAACGCCGCTGACCCAGAACCGAGACGTATTCTAGGCATCGCTCCGCTGTATGCGCCTGCACGTCTTGTCGTTGGTGGCAACAGGTATGGGCTGTGAGGTCTCACCGCCCGCCGCACGCCCCCCCTTGTTCGGCTCCGTCGACTCATGCACGCTCCATGAACGGAGGTGCGAGCAGCCTATCAGCCCAAACAGCCAGTAGCGCGAGCAAGGATGATTTTTACATAATCCCACGGCTGTCGACATTTCGGTCCCGTCTGCACCGCCGCATGTAAATGCTGGGTACGGTGGTGTTTCATGGCAGGCTGCTGCGATTCCGATAGAGCTGCAGAGCCTCCTAGCCTCAGCGTCAGCGGCTGGCTCGCATGGCTCGGCAAGGGCCAAAGGAGGTACGGAGGTGCGAAGGGGAGTGAGGGAGAAGGTTGACGCAAACCACTACCCTGGCTTCGTGCCGTCTTGTGCCTTGCTCGCTTGTCAGATGTGCTCACCCATCACCCAGGCTACACCAGTGTACCGTGGGTGGGTGGAAAGGGCCAAGGGCCAAGTCGGACGAAGGGCGCAGAGCGCGCAGAGCCAAGACCGCAAAACGGGGCCACGCGGGCCATAGGATACCAAGCCAAGTGGCCAAGTGAGACGGCTGGGCATGCTGGGCATGCTGGGCATGCTGGGCACGCCGCGGCACAGCTCTATGCCTGTACGCCGAGGGCGGCCGAGAGACGGGTGACTGGTCAGTTTGAACGGCGACGGGCGGCGAGGGCGGCATCTAAAGCGCGCAGTTGCTCTTTAGTGCATGTCCCAGCTCGCTGGTCCCGATGGCCCCTATGGCCTCGATAGTCGCGATCAGCCCGGCAGGCTGCGTTCGCGTTCAGCTCGGCCCCTGGTGGGAAAGCCAAGAGGACAACCGTTCCTCAGGCAGGAGATCAAGGAGAAGAGGCGGCGCACTACGCCGTTATGCTTTTCACGCACTGCACCGCACGCTACGCTGGCACCCTGGTGCACACTGGATCGCACTGGTCGTCCGTAGGCACCCATACCCATGCACGCCGTGGCATGCTTCTCAGTCAAAGTCTCAGCTTTCCCGGACCACATAACCCAACGGGTGCGACGGACCGGCTAGTGTCCGGCCCCCCCAATCTTGCACTAAATCTTGGTCCGCCTATGCCCGGGTCGGCTTGCCCGTGCATGGTTGCATTTGCTCCGCCTGTTGTCCCCACGTAGAGAGTGTGCAGAAATAGCATCGGATGCGTAAAGGAGACAGAGCTGTCGGTGCGGTGGCTGCATGGACAATTGCAGGGCGAGGGGGAGCTTGCACGTGCACCACGAGGGAATGACGAGAGTGTACAGTGGGCGACAGGAGGTATGAGAGGAGAAACGCAGGGGGTGAAAGGAGGCGTATAGGCCTGGGAGAGCCAAGGTAGGGGGAGGAGAGGCAGGTCGTGAGGTCACCCGTGTTTGATCATGGTGCGTGAATTGGTGCAGATGACCAGGGGGCGCGAGCGAAGGGTCTCGTCCAGCATCCCCAGGGTGTCACCCACGGCCCACGGCCACTGCCACCCTCGGGTCTGAAGCGTGCACCGACCGGAGAGGCTGTCTCACCTCTGCTCTGGACCGTCCTCGGGTCGCACGCCGGGCCCTCAGCTGGCCAACCTAGTGAACCCTGTTTGGTTCCTCGTGCCTCAATTCGATCTGCTGTCTTCGCTGAGCTGCACGACGGTGAGCAGAGCAGATTCTTGACTCGCACGCCAGCAGCAGCTGCTTCACGGGCTCACGGGGCGGCATCTTGCGACATGCGACTGCCAGGAGTTCCAGGAGTGCCAGGAGTCCTAGGAGAGCTGCTCTTCCATCGGATGCACGCCTGATGTAATCCCATATCCCATGCTGCATGCCCCGCCCCGCGCCGCAGCGGCCAAGCCAAAGCATCCCCGACAACTCTCCAGTGCAAAGAGCCAAAGCAAGAGCAGGATAGCAGGAACAGGCTCTGTCACAAACTCTAACCTCATTGCGTCCACTCGTCTTCACCCACTCATCTCCGCACCCCTCGACCCTCAACCCTTCAACTCGAGAGAGACCCCCCTCCGAGCCCTCCGATGACCACACCCACTCCCACCGCAATTTATCCACCCACATCTTGACTACTCTCACCCACACACTAGTCTACACTTGCATCAGCCTTTCGAGCACCCTTCTGCACACTCAAAACACAACACACTCCCCCCTCCTTGCATTCTTCGCACCCTCCATCGTCTTCGCCCGCCCTTCGACGCGGTCTCGATAGCGACTGTTTGCGGATACCCAGCCCCGCTCCCTATCCACTCATCCCCCGCGACACCCCCACCACCTGCCTTTCTCATCTTCCCACCATCCCTCACGGCACCATGAAGCTCGCCGCGACGCTCGCCGTGTTTGCCGCGACGCTCCCCGCCGTCTTCGGACAAGGTCTCAGTCTCGACCGTCCCGCCGACAATGCCACTGTCGAGGCCGGAGACACCATTACCCTTTCATGGACAGTGAGTTTCCAACTCGCACATACTTATCGGCAGTGCTGACGAACAGACGTGGGGAGGCGACCAGGGCCAGCCCCCGCCTGCCACGGCGTACTTCTGGATTAGTGCATTCAACGTCAACGGGCAGAACGCTTGGAACATCTACCCGGACGGAACGACGCATCGCATCGGCAGCAGCGAAGATGCGATCGCGACCGCGAAGCCGATTGACTGCAGCGAGGGCTCGCTGGCGGTGCACATCGACTACACCGACTTCCTCTCGGGCCGCCCGGATAAGGAGATCGCCGTGCGCCTCATGGTGACGCAGGGCAACATGCGCAACGGCAAGCTCGTCGGGCAGAAGGGCCAGGTCTATGTCAACCGCAACATCATGCTGACCGGCCTGTCACCGGGTGAGAAGGGAGTGAACGCCTCTCTGACGACGACGGCCGAGACGCTCCTCCCCGTGCAGACGGACGACAGCGGGGCAAAGTACCAACACGTTAAGGGCGCTGATGGGCACGTGAACGGCACGGTCGATGCGAAGAGCGCTGGCTCGCGCACTGTCGCGGGCACGCTCTCGCTGGCTGCTGGAGTGATCGCCGCGGTCGCCCTCGTCGCCTAAGCTCTCTCGTTGCATCACTTTCTCTCGACATCGACTCTCCTTTCTGGACTTTTGACAACCCCCGAAGGCGCCACCGACGTATCCACAACTCCAGGGACCCGACCTCGGAACCCTGGTTTCCCCAGCACCTCATACCAATCCGCATCCGCATCCGTCCCCATCGACCCCTCCATCGGGCCCGTCTGGCCCATCTCGCCCATCGACCCCAACATCGACCCCTACATCGACCCCATCACCATCCCGTCCATCGATCCACCACGCGTTCGCGACCAAAACCCAAGTCTATAATCGTGGGCAGTGGGCAGACCCCCAAAAATCGTATGCCCAAACGCCACACCAGATCAGGCAGCAGGTCGTACGCGCCGTGCGCCTGCTCCCCAGCGCCACTACGCCACCAAGCTATGCGAAGCCATGAAGCCGTGAAGCCACGCGAAGCGAGCGAGCGAGCGAAACGCACGAACCATGCAAGTGCGTAAGCACGCCTCGGCACCGAGTCGCGAGGCGCTAACGAGCGCATCGGCGTGAGCGCACGTCACAGCGTCCCGTGCTAGTCGTGCTCGTACCGGCTTGACAGCGTGCGGCACCGTGCGCAGTGAACGCATGCGGTGCTCGCCTGCTTGGCAGCTGGCAGCATATCGGCGTGATTCAGCGCACCCCCATCCCCCCACGCCCCCGTTGAGGCGCTTGTACATGGACTCTGAATGTTACAATGTAATGACCATTTACTTACTGTTGACTCGAGCGAGCGGGCGGGCGACGTTGGGCGACGTCGGGCGACAACGAGTTCGCTTGCGACGCGGTCAGGAACTTAGGCTGACCGGCAGGTAGGCACTGAGGACACAGGGAGGACATGGAGCAAGACAAGCAGCGAAACATAGAGCCAGAGAGGCAAGACAGGCAAAGAGGCAAAGAGGGCAAAGCGCAGCTCGGAACAAGCACGGCGAAACATATCATCATCCATTCCCTACGCGCAACATCTGCAACGTGACTGCGAAACAAACAGAATACGAAACGCAGGGCTCGGCTCGCTGAAAGGTCTCCGAGGTGGTGATCACCGGCATTCGTACATTCGTTGAGCATTCGCGCATTCGCGCATTCGTCAACGGTCCAACTTGTGGTGCAACTCACCGTACGCGCGTACGTACGCGCGTACGCGTCTCGGCGCGTCGATATCGCGCTGATTCGGTATGCAGGATTACAGGGCTTTTGGGGGACCCGGTCCGGGGGTCACAACCACCGGGTGCTGGTGGCAGGTGGGTGCGTCGGATGCGACTGGGCCAAGGGTATGCCCCGGCCGGCATGCCTAAGCCTTGGGCTAATATTGGACTCGACGGCGGGGTACCGAGCACCTGCCCGCAAGCACCTGCCCGCAAGCATCTGCGCGCCTGGCTAGCTGGCTGGCCAAGAGCATGAGAGCATGAAGGCCGGTGGGCCTGTTGGCCAACCTGACATTCTACTGTCACAATGCCATAGCTGCGACGGGCTTGACATCGCCCTACAGGTCATACAGGTTATGCAGGTATCCACGCTTTACAGGCTATCCACGCTTTACAAGCTATCCACGCTTTACAAGCTATCCACGCTTTACAGGCTATGCAAGCTACAGGAAACGAAGTCTACGCTATTCGGGTCGGTCTCCCAACCATCAGCGCGCGAGGCATTAGCCGAAAGCGTCAGATCCGGGGCTTGAGTCGGATAGACTACCTGCTACGCTACTACCCATGAGGACTATTTGCTGCGCACACGACGAAGGGGTGGCGGACTGGGCCGAACCGGCTACTCCGGTCCCCCGGGTCACCCTCCGGGTCCAGTCCTACGCCACACGCCACTCTGCGCCAGCGCCCGAGATTGTCCAGCTGCTCCATACACCGGAATCGTTAAAGAATGCCATGCCAATGCAAGTAACCCTATGCCTTATGCTACAAAATGTGTTTACAATCTATTTACAGCAGCGCCGCGCCCGCAATGACGGCGAGCATCGCTCCCAGCCCGACGTGTGCCCGCCCCGCCCCGCCCGCATTGAGTATCCGCGCCTGCTCCTCTGCGCTCTTCGGCGTGGAACTAGGCCGCGGGGGCTTGGACCAGTTGAAGTCGGGCATGAGGTTGTTCGCCCAGCTCGTGCCGTTGACCCAGAAATCGGTGCTGTCCAGTACTCTCGTGTCAACGACGCCCTCGCTGTCTGCGACGCGGCCGCGGACTTCGAGCCGGACACGCGCGCCGTTCTGCGCCTCGGGGTTGTAGAGGTCGGCGAAACTGGGGAGGAAACTGTGGTTCGTCGCTGAGGTGCGCAGACGCCAGCGCCCGTTCGTCTGCCCACTGTCCGAGAGGAGGGCAAAGTAGGCCCATTCGGGGTCCGAGGCGTTGGTCTGGTGGTCAACTGAGGTGTCACAGTGATCTGTGCAGGAGGGGAGGGGACACTCACGGCCCACTGGATCTCATACTTGAAGTCGGCGCGGACCGTCTCGTCCTCAGCGGGGTGGAGGATCTTGAGCGCTGCGCCTATGCTGGCCCAGCTCGCAAACAGGAAGAGGAGGAGGAAGGAGCGCATTGTCTTGGTGTTCGTTCGGATCGGCTCGGAAGTGTATTAGGGTTTCAGTTCGGTGTACCGGTGTGGTATGGGTGCCTGTGTTGTTGGATATGCTGTCGTCGCTATGCTTGATGATGGGGTATGCGTTTATGCCGCGTTAACTGCGTTCGTGTTCGGGAGTCAGCCGGCGGACTGCGCGTGTCTTGCAGTTCGCTGCGGGGGAGACTCGGTGCTGAAGGAAGAAGTAGTTGAGGTCGTGCGAGTCAACGTACGGGCCACCTCGTCACCCGCAGTGATCGCCGTCGCTGAGGAAGGTGCAGATCGAGAAGTGAGATGCGAGATCGTGTGTCGTGTGTCTAGAAGTGTAACGGGGGTCGTGCAGCAGGCGCAGCCGGGGCAGCCATACTGTGTGTGGGTTAAGAGCAGTAGGGGCAGGACACAGAATGAGGCGTCGGTAGTGCCGTGCCGAACTGCGCCTTTAAAGAGAGTCGAAGACAAAAAAAACAACAAACGGATACACACCGGAAACCCACAGAGACCCACGAACGGCATGGCGGCGGCGCGCACTGCTTGAAGGTGTCTAGGTCGGCTTAGCGGGCTTCGGTACCGGGTCGTCGTCCCTTAGTCAAAGGACCGCAGAAGGCCGCAGAGACTGACCGCGTGCGTTGTGCGTTGCTGCTGAACCTGCCTGCGCAGTCTGTATGAGGAGTCCGCCGACACGTCTATTTACGAGAACGAATGGCTGCCAGGAGCTGACTGACCGAGTGCACCGCCATGGAACGCTGGCGCTCACTGCTCCTGACACTTCGACTGCAAGGCGACGTTTTGGGTCCTGGAAATCCTCACTACCCTGAGCATTCTTGAATGAGAACAGGACGCGACGAAAGAGTCAGAGAGGGGACCGGAAAAAAAGGCACGCATCCGCCAGGTCTACTCGTCCACCGCGAGGCCTCAGTCGCCACCTAGCACCGGTATGCCAGCATTCGCCTGCCTGCCGCATACCACGTGACCTGCTCCTCGGTTAGGCGTGGGAACACCTCGGAGGCCTAGAGTGGCACAGATCCACAGCACCGCTGGTGGCCACCGTGCGACCGTTGCTGTGCCTCGCCGCCGTGGCCTTGGCCGCGGTGCCCTGAGATTGCACGCCGAAATGTGCGCGACGAGCCATCTCGCCGTTGACATTGACACAACTCACACACACACTTTCCCTCGACACCAACGACTGCCATGTTGTGGCTGCTCGGATTCCTTTCTGCGCTTCTTTGCGTGACTGGTGAGACCACTTCTCCCTCCTCCCTCCCCCCTCCCCCGTGCCCAGCTGCAAGAGCTTGATGAGCTAACTATCAAGCCAACGTCGGCGGATTCGCGTACTGGCCCGTCCTATCCCCTTCCCCCTCGATCCCGTGGGTCGTGGGCGAGAAGAACATTCTGGCGTGGAAGACGGCCGCGGGCCTGGGTATCGAGACGTTCGACGTGCAGCTGCACAACGTGGACAAGAAGGTGATGGACGGGTTCGTGAAGCTTGCCCTGCGGGTCCCGCACGCCTCGGCGGGCAAGTACGGGACGTACGGCGGCGAGCTCGAGGTGGACCTAGACGAGAACGTGCCGACGGGCGACAAGTTTGTCGTCATCTTCACGGAATCGATGCACGGGCAGGTGTACGCGAAGAGCGAGCCTTTCACCATCTTCAAGGCTGGCGAGCAGCCGGGCAACTACTCGAACAATCCCGACAAGGTGCCCGAACCCAAGACGACGGCGACGCTCACTGAGGGTCCGGTTCCCACGCAGGAGTGGGCTATTACCCTCAGTGGCAAGCCGAAGGTTTACTCGACGGAACAGGACGCGGCCGAGAAGGCAGAGGAGACGGCGACTTCGCTCATTTAGACAAACACACACAACAACACAACGCATACCCCACGAGCCGCGATGGCGACCACGATAGACTGTTTTTCCCTCCTATGGATACTCTGTGTACTATGCTTTGTGCTAAAGGTATTGACATGACGGTATTGACTATACAGGGTATGAAACTAGGCTTGCTCTTGGGTATAGGGCCGCTGGATGGCCTCCTCGACCTCTCCCGTCCACTCGGGATTCCCTTTTCCCACAACAGTGACCTCGTCAACAATCTCGACGGGCTTCTCCGCGGCATCTTTCTTCGCCTTCTCCTCTCGGACAATCTGTCATCAGCCTCCCCCAACTCTTACCACTCACCTCAGCAAACCTCGCCGCGTCCCAATCATCCTCCACGACCTCAATCTCGCTCTCGGGCACCAAGGCACAGACAAGCAGGTACCACCACCACTGCACCGCGGTGATGGCACACAGAATAGGCCCAAACACGGGTCCGAGGGAGAACAAGCGACTCAGACGCTCATAGGGCGTCCAGAGCGGCTGCGCCATGACGCGCCTGTAGACCTGCTCGGTACGTTCCGCGACCGCGGCCCAGGAATACATGTCCTCCATCCGGCGATGGGCGAGGGCGGGGTCGTGGGACCCGGACTGGATCGTTTCGATTGCGTGCGTGAGGGCGCGGATTATGTCTGCTGGTCAGCGCTCAATTCCCTCACAGTCTGCAAAGAGAGCCAAGGATTGCACAAGAGGGGGGGGGGGGGGGGAAGGCGAAACCCTCGCTTTCGCTCGGGTTTCGGAGTACTCACCGTCCTCATCAGCCCGGGCAAACTCGACCATGTCCCCCGGCAGGATCTCCGGAACCCCTCCAACGCGCGTACTGACGACGAACAAGCCGCTGCACGCCGCCTCAATGATACTGATACCAAAGGCCTCAGTGAGACTGGTGTTGAGGTAGATCTGCCCCCTCCTCAGGGTATCGTTCACGTCTCTCGGCCTCACAGAGCCGAGCAACTCGACACGGTCCTGGAGCTGGTTGTTCTCCCGCATCTGCAGCAGGTCGAGCATTTTTGGCCCGTCGCCGCCAATCAGGAAGCGGACTTGTGGGTACGCGGCGCAGATCCTTGGCGCGGCAGAGACGAGGAGGTCGATACCTTTGCGATAGACGAGGCGGGAGATGACGACGATGGTTATTGTGTCGTCGCCAGCCGAAGGGGTATAGGGAGCAGTGGGCTGGAACTGGGACGCAACGAGCGCATTGGGAATGACGCTTATGCGTTCTGGCTCGACCTCGCCGCGGAGACTCGTGTTCTCCCGCCCCGTGTGCGAGACACAGATACACGCGTACACGTTTCGCAGCGCTGAGGCCAGGAGTTTGTTCGTCAGAATGCCGACACTGTCGTCGAAGGAGAAGAGGGAGTGGTCGCTAAAGACACTGCGCACGCCGAGGAGACCGCCGTGGTGGATAGCCTCGTGCGCCAAGGAAGAGAGGGAGCCGTGTCCGTGCACCAGGTTGATCTTCTCGCGGAGGATGAGGGTGCGGAACCACGGCAGGAACATGAGATAGTTTGGCAATGACGCCGAGGAGGCCAGCGTCACGAAGGGGACGTGGTAGACCTTGAGCCCCGGGGCGAGGTAGCGCACGCCGACGCGCTTGCGGGCGTGGTGCGTTATGACTATCACCTGTGAGTCAGCGTCAGTGTTGTCGTCAGTTGAGTTAGATCTCCGAGCGAGCTCACTGGTGCTCGCCCGCTCGCTCGCTCACTCACCTTGTGCCCCCTTCTGAGCAGCTCCACAGACAGAGAGTAGATGTGCCCCTCAACGCCGCCGACGTTTGGGTGGAAAAAGTCGGAAATCATCCTTGTCTCTATAAGCCTATGCATGCGAAGAAAACAAACGGTGGATTGATTAAAAGAGAAAAAAGGGCGAGATTGAGATTGCGTGGGGGTCATTTCTACAGTTTATGACTCTGGGACGCCGCAGCGCCGCATAGTGGGAGCGCCGCCGCCGCTCTCCGTCCAGGAGGCACTCTATGCGGCGGCTGCGATGATGTGTGAGAAGAGGAATGGGCCATTGTGCACAACAATGTCACCCGTGCAGTAGTGGGAGAGAATGAGGAGAGAGGAAGGGGAGCAACGCTTACGCTACGGCCAACTTGGGGTCCTTCTCCTCGGCGTCCTTCGGGACAGCGTCGACGGCGACATCCGTCTTGTCCGTCGACTGGTACGACTTGTGCTTGCCTTCCTTGAGGAGCGATGACCGCTTCGACGCGTCCTTTTTCGTTGACGGCTTCGGCGCAGGCTGCGAGATCTCCTTCAGCGTCGCGGACATCTGGTCCCGGACCTTCTCCATGAGCGCGGGGACGTCGTCGGGAACCTTCAGGCCCTTGGTCTCAATCGGAGGAAGGACTGGTCGTCAGCTGCCGGCCAAGCGTTAGAAAGCTCACCCTTGATCTTCAGAGTACCGGTCTTGAAGTACGAGCCCTTCTTCAGCAGACGGCTGTAGTTCTCGCAAACGACGGGGACGATGGGGGTACCGGCTGGACGTCAGTTATGCCTTCAAGCCGTTGGCGAACTTACACTGGATGGCGAGGTAGAACGCGCCCTTCTTGAACGGAAGCAGCTCGGGCTCGGCGCTGAGGTGACGGGTGCCCTCGGGGAAGATCCAAAGAGAGATCTGACGTTAGCTACTCTCTGCGCATGGCAGCTCACCTTTTTGCGCTTCATCTCGTCACCAGCCAGCTTCATGCTCTGAATAGCCGACTTGTTGTTGCCGCGGTCAATGAAGACCGAGCCGGACAATGACACTGCGCGTTAGCTCCAGTCATGCACACCATTGCAGAACAACTCACTGAACCAGCCGAGTCCGGGTATCCACTTGAGCTCCTTCTTGGCCATGATCGCAGCATGCTTGGGGAAGATGCGGCCGAGGTAAAGGATGTCAACAACACTGTTTACGTGTCAGCAGGGGCGACTTTTGGGGCCGCACGGGTCGGGTAACTGGCGAGCTCAACTTACTTTTGGTGGTTTCCAAGCAGGACGGCAGACTTGCCCTCCTTCTCAAGGTTGGTCAGGTGCTCCTCGCCTTCGACGTCGAAGCTCCACCCCATTAACGGGCCGGCAATGTAGTAGAACGTCCGCGCCACATAGTAGTCGGTGTCGAACCGCCTGCCGAACGCGGTCGCGACGAGAGCGATGAACGTGGCGAGGAAGCCGACGCTGAGGAGGAGGGTGTAGTACTGGATCGACCTCAGGTAGTACCCGGCCTTGGAAAGGACAGACATGGCTTGGTCGTCGCGATCGAGGTGGGTGAGGGAGGTGGAAGGGCGGGAAGGGGGAGCGGAGTGGAGTTACGACCGTCAGGTGGCCAGGAAGGTGGAGGCGGGTTGTTGGTGGGGGTACGCCGGAAAAATTACTGATGACGAGGAATGAGTGATCGATGACGGACGAGGTCAGTCGTCGCGGGACATGGGCCGATGGAGAGGAAGGAAGGTGGGCTGGCCAGTGCTAGATGGGATGAGGATGAAGAGCAAGATGCAATGGAGTGGTAGTGGTGTCGATTACGGGCATCGGTCGGACGAACATTCTTGTGGGGTTGCCGCCAATCACCCATTGCAATGCGGTCCGGCGGCCACCACCCTACGCGCAATCCATGATGGACCTGTCCGTCTGCAAGTGGCCACTCAGACACGGCCAACACGGCCGGCACGCTCTTGGGCGTGGTACGTGCCTGCCATGGTCGACCCCCCACGTGCGTCTACTTCCGCCCTGCGCCAAGGACGTCACCGCCCAAGCCACCCACCGCCAGTCCACAATCCAATCGAGCGGAATCCAGCCAGACTCTCCGTCCACCATAGCCAGCCCGCCATCCTCCCAGCCAGGGGTCAGCGTGCATGCCGGAACCAGAATTCACCCAAGCATACAGCGTCACGGACATGCCGACGTGCCCCTCCGCCTGCACCGCACCACACGCCTGACCGCATCACCAACTCGATCGACACTACTAACCTGCACACACAAACGGCCAACTCGGCTTCCCTCACAAGTCGCCGGTCACCATGGCAAACTCTCACCAGGGGTCCTCGTACCCCTCCCTCTTCCGTAAGCTCAATGCGCGGACTCTCTAGCTAACATGCAGGCTCGGAGGAGATGTCGCTGATCCAGCTGTACATCCCCACCGAAGTGGCTCACGACACCATCTATGAGCTCGCAGAGATGGGCAACTTCCAGCCCAAGGATGTATGTTGTCATGATCTCGATCACAACTGACCTTCAGCTCAACCCCGACCTCTCGGCCTTCCAGCGTCCCTTCAACCACCGCCTCACGCGCCTTGCTGAGATGGCCCGCCGAACTCGTCTGTTCAACAAGCAGATCAGGGCTCTTGAGCCCCCCATCGGCATCCCTCCCCTGACGGCTATTCCTCCGTTCCAGTGCGTCGGACCCCGTGCTCAGAACGCCTTTGACGAGCTCGATGAGACTCTCAAGGAGCACGAGCGCCGTCTCGCCGAGATGAACAAGTCTTGGGAGGAGCTCGGCAAGCGCAAGGGCGACCTCGAGGAGAAGAAGTGGGTCCTTCGTGAGACGGCCGGCTTCTTCAACGAGGCCGAGAACCGTCACACGGAGATCCGCTCCTCCTTCGACGAGGGTGACGGCACCACGCCCCTCCTCGAGGCTGCTGCCGAGTACGGCACCCTCCCCGGTGAGGGTATCGGCGCTGGCGGCTTTGACCTCGAGTTCGTTGCCGGTACTATCGAGCGCACCCGCATGCCCACCTTTGAGCGTATTCTCTGGCGTGTGCTCCGTGGTAACCTCTACATGAACTACTCGGAGATCGAGGAGCCCTTCGTCGACCCCGTCACTGGCAAGAAGACGTTCAAGGATGTCTTTATCATCTTCGCTCACGGTGACGAACTTCTTGCCAAGATCCGCAAGGTCGCCGAGTCCATGGGTGGAACTCTCTACACCATTGACTCGTCGCCTGACAAGCGTGCCGATGCTCTTCGTGAGACCCAGGCTCGTCTCGAGGACGTCGACGCTGTCCTCTACAACGTCGGCCAGACCCGCCGTGTCGAGCTCAGCAAGATCGCCGAGAACCTCGAGTCTTGGCGTGACGCGATTCGCCGGGAAGAGGACATTTACAAGACGCTGAACCTTTTGTCCTACGACCCCGGACGCAAGACGCTCGTTGCCGAGGGATGGACTCCCACTCGTGACATCACCACGATCCAGCTCGGTCTTCGCCGCGCTACCGAGACTGCTGGCACGTCTGTTCCTCCTATCCTTTCCGAGCTCAAGACGCACCAGATGCCTCCTACCTTCCTCCGCACCAACAAGTTCACTGCTGGCTTCCAGGCGCTTATTGACGCCTACGGTATTGCCACGTACCAGGAGGTCAACCCCGGTCTGTACACCGTCATCACCTTCCCCTTCCTCTTCGCTGTGATGTTCGGTGACATCGGCCACGGTATCCTCTCCGTTCTTGCTGCTGGCGCCATGATCCTGTTCGAGACTCGCCTCGCTACCGCCGGTCTCGGTGAGATGTTCGAGATGTTCTTCTACGGTCGTTACATGATCCTGCTCATGGGCACCTTTGCCATCTTCACCGGATTCATGTACAACGACATTTTCTCCAAATCCTTCTGGATCTGGCAGTCCGGCTGGCAGTGGCCCGAGAAGATCGAGGGCCCCGTCACTGCCATCGCCACTGGCCGCGTCTACCCCTTCGGTATCGACCCCCTCTGGAGCGGTGCCGAGAACGCCCTCATCTTTATCAATTCGTACAAGATGAAGATGTCCATCATCATGGGTGTCATCCACATGTCCTTCGCCACCTGCCTCAACGTTCCCAACTTCATCTTCTTCAACAAGAGGCAGAACATTATTGCCGAGTTCGTCCCGCAGATCCTCTTCATGTGGTGCATCTTCGGCTACCTCATCATTTGTATCATCTTCAAGTGGTCCATCGACTGGTCGACCGCCGGTACCACTCCTCCTGGCCTCCTGAACATGCTCATTTACATGTTCCTCGCGCCTGGCACTGTTCCCGAGGGCTCGTGGCTGTACCCCGGCCAGGGCTTCGTCCAGACCATTCTCCTCCTCGTGGCTGTCATCTGTGTCCCCTGGATGCTCTGCATGAAGCCCTACCTCATGTACAAGGAGCACCAGAAGGTCCAGGGCCAGGGTTACGTAGGTCTCCGCACTGACGGCGAGGACGAGGACGCGCCCCGTAACTCGACTACCTCTGGTGTCGACCACGGAGAGGAGGAGGAGACCTTCGGCCAGGCTATGGACACCGGAGGCGATGAGGAGGAGAACCCCCATGACATGGGCGATGTCATCATCCACCAGGTCATCCACACTATCGAGTACTGCCTTGGCTGTATCTCCAACACCGCCTCTTACCTTCGTCTCTGGGCGCTTTCTCTTGCGCACGCGCAGCTCTCGGAGGTGCTGTATGACATGACGCTCCAGAAGATTGGCTTCGAGTGGCAGGGCTCCGCTATCACCGGTGCCGTCGTTGTCGTGTTCATGTTCGCCGTCTGGTTCACCCTCACCATCTTCATTCTTTGTCTCATGGAGGGTCTCTCTGCCTTCCTGCACGCCATGCGTCTCCACTGGGGTGAGTCCTTGCAAGCTACGTTGATGAATGTTTCAGCTGACCATACACAGTCGAGGCGTGCAGCAAACACTACATGGCTGGGGGATACCCCTTCACTCCCCTCAGCTTCACTGAGAACCCTGCTGACGATACCATCTAAGCGCCACGGGTGCCAACCAAACGCGACTTGCTCACTGCGCCGCAGCTCGCCGAACCGTAGACTGAAAAAATGCACCGAATCGTCGTTCCGGATGGTGCGCAGGCGCCACTTGCGGAGGGAAGGAAGGACAGTGTGCAGGAGTGCGGAGCGCTGATCCTGGCTGATCACTGTGAAACATGCGGACGCGTCTTCCTCCAGTCGCCGCTCATCGAAATTCAAGTCATCACTGACGCGGTTCTGTTCACACCTAACTCTCGTCCATCACAGCACGCACTTGACGCTACATCCTGTGCAACCTGGGGACCTTGATCAATCTGGACGAGCCCGACGTACCGACGGACACGCCTTCCTCGAACGGCTGTAACGACAACATTTTCAACGGACCTAGCATGCAGAGGGGCGAAGCGGATCTGATCGTCCTCTATGACGACCTCCTTGACCTCAACACGCCCCCTTCGACACCACCCACAGCCGTCAAGCAACCGTCGTTACCTGCAAGCCCGCTGCTCACGCCGGAGCAGACTCTGCGGCTGTTCGAACCACCGCAGTGTCACTACTCACCAGAGCTGTCACCAGTGACGTACAAAGATATCGTACCGAACGCTCCCCTCGTCGAACTCGACTGCGACGAGGAAAGGAAGACTCCTCTGCAACCTCCACACGCGGCACCATCTGCGCCTCGAGCGCCTTCAGGCTCTTACACGTCCTCCCAGTCGTCACGTCTCTCGTCTCAGCCCACTCAGCTTAGCTCAACTCGCGTGTCCAGTGTGTCCACACAGCCCGGCGCACGGGCGTCCCCGCTCGTGCCCCCGCCCGCTGAGACTCCAGTTCAGGCGCGCCCCTTCAGTGCACGCCCAGGTGAGTCGCCTTCCGTCCCTCGCGTCATTGTGACACTCTTGACGTTCTCAGCTCCAGCTCAGCAAGCTCCAACTCCAGTTCCCCCAACATCCATTCCCTCGTCGACACGTACCGCCCGACAGACAAGCATCGACAAAGGGAAGAACGGATTTGCTGCTGCGGATCGCTTCGATCCACCCAAGACTGACCCTCCTGCAACAGCCTTTGGTGCTAATCCGGCTACGGTTGCGTCGACTGCGAGACCTCATCGTCCGCTTCCACCCGTCCCTCAATCGGCCCGTACTGCTTCACCGCATACGATCAAGTTACCATTACCTCCGCCGACTACTGTGCCACCGCCGAAGAAGCCCGCTCGCGCCACCAAGAGACTCTCCGACTCCGAGTCCGAGTTAACGGAACCAGAGTCAGCTACCGAGATCTTCTACGCCCCGACAGCCTCCTTCATGGCTGAGCTTTCGCAAGAGGCGTACGCCGACAAGGCGGCGTACGAGCTGTACCTCCGCGCGCCC
Source organism: Trichosporon coremiiforme (assembly GCA_039545355.1). Lineage (NCBI taxonomy): Eukaryota > Fungi > Basidiomycota > Tremellomycetes > Trichosporonales > Trichosporonaceae > Trichosporon > Trichosporon coremiiforme. The sequence continues at coordinate 21,541 of BCJJ01000048.1, read as the reverse complement.
TCGCCTCGGATGCGCATACCACTGAGCTTTAACAAGTACACCCGGCTCGAGGAGAGCCTCCTGCGGTCATGGGCCAAGGCTGAGCCGTCGCAAGAGCAGCTCAAGCTCACCAAGGATCTGCTCGCGACTCTGACCATGGGGCTGGAAAGATGGGAGTTGAAGAGTGGAGCGCCGAACGGGAGAGCTTGCGAGAGGGTGCTCCGGGTGGATCTCTTTGGCAGTGTGGCCTGGGGAGGCTCAACAGGGAGCAAAGGGGATTTGGATCTGGTCATCATCGTGAGAGCTTCCCCGACTTGTGGAAAGCTGACGCCAGGACAAGCGCCTTCCCGAAGGATGTGAGACACCCGGCTGAGGTGAGTGCTGATGCTAGATCATCCTTCCCTGTGGCGAACCGAACCCGTCGGCGACAAGTACGAAGTGATGCGTCCCATCGTGAAGTCGAAAAACAGCCTTTACAATGTCTACTACCTCAGGCAGAAGCTTAGCCAGATCGCTGGCGTTTCGGACTGCCAGGCCATTAGGGGTGCTACGGTGCCAATCGTCAAGTTCAAGTATCGGAACTCGATTGAGTGTGACATCAATGTGAACGACATGGGAGGCTGGTGAGTTGATCGTGCTTGACCCATAACTCAACTCAGGAACAACTCGAAGCTGATTCTGGCCTACTGCGAGCTGTCCCCGTTCGTCCTACGGCCGCTGATCCACTTCCTGAAGCTGTGGGCGGCAAGGTTCAACTTGAACGACCCCTCGGCGTCACGAGGCCCACGGACATTCTCAAGCTACTGCCTTACGCTAATGGCGATTGCATACCTGCAAGCGGTGGGGCACTTGCCGAACCTGCAGCAAGGCGTCAAAGTGCCTCCGAACCTCGATCCCTCCAACGTAACCCTACCCAACACGGTCTGGGTCAACTGGGGCCGGCAAAAGGGGGCGGCGGCTCACATCTGGTTCAGGCAGAAGCCGCTGCCAAGCTGGGTGCAAGAGGATATCGCCCTCGGCGACGCTCTCGTCGGCTTCTTTGCCTTCTTGAAGACATCATTCGATGCGTCGGCCCAGATTCTCTCTGTTCTGAACGGCGGTGTGATTAAGCGCGCAAGTGAGAAGGGCACGGCAGACGAGCGACGGCGGTTAGTGGCAAAGGAGGTCGCGAAGTTGTCGCCTGAGAATGCCAATGTCCGCCTCGGCGAGTTCGAAGACATGGAGCGAACGAACTGGCACGAAGGCATGGGTACTGGCAAGGCAGGTGTGCAGCCATTAGCATGGACCAGAGACGTCCTGGTCGTCCAGGACCCTTTCATCTGGGAGAAGGTAGGTTAACGTTTTGTTGCACAATGATAACCTCCAGAACTGTGCAGCTGGCATCACCTCCTCGAGCTTTGAGATGTTCATCAATGTGAGTGCCCAAGCACAAGCTTTCCTCAGGCAGAACTCACAACCTCAGACAGTCATCATTACATATCTGAAGCTTATTCGAGGTCGTCAGCAGGGCGTTACAGAACTGTTGCGATAGCCTCGCATGCAATTGTATCGTACGGACACCAGTAATGCGTTGTATGCAGATTTAGCCGGGCTGAATTAGCAACGTGCCTATGAAGTCATTAGGGCGATCTCGCCTGCGCCATTAGCCGCCAGCCAACCACATTTCAGTGGCAAAAGGTGGAGGTGGGCTGTTTGTTGTTGTTGTTTTTGGGAGCCTACCAGAAACACACTCTGTGTGCCCCATGCAGTGCAGAGGTCAGGTGGCGAAGAAGACCTCGGCAGAGCTCGACCGAGATCTTCAGAAGCGGTAGTGATCCATTGTTAGGTGCTATGCTCATGGTGTCCTGGGCGGTGACTTACCTATGGACCACCTGGTTGTTTGCTCCCGCTCCGATGTGTGTCATGCCGCTCGCTGCAGCTACTTTCGATCCGCTAGACGCGTTCAGTCTCCTCGCAAACATTCCTCTTATCTCTCACGCCGATATCGCCTCTCAACAACATGTACTAGGACGGCATGGTAGATCGCGACCGTCTATCGATCGATACATCGACCACCGCCGGGGCCGCGCCGCCAGCGCCGGCCGTGTCGGCTGGTGCGTCGCAGGCCAGCTCGTCACGACCCTCCCCAGTGTCGCAGTTGACGACGTTTCCCAACCCGTTCCAAGATGAGCCCGAACCCGGGCTGCTCCCGAGTCTCATCTCAAAGGTCAAGTCGACGTTCGGTAGCACGACGCCACAAGCCCCACCACCGCCCAGTGAAGCTCAACAGATCGCCGAAGCTGCGCGCAAGAGCGGAGTGGGCCAGGGCACCAAGCCGACGGGACCGAAGCCCCAGAAGCCGCCAGCGAAGCCGCCGACTGTCACCGTCTCCAAGCCGAAACAGCCTGCACCGCCCTCCTCTTCCCAGCCCACGTCGGCCTCGAGCTCCGCGGCCACTAGCGTAGCGCCCAGCGTGACGAGTGCGCCGCGCCGCCATCTCATGCCTGGCGAGAGGTGGAGGCCCGCCGGAGCCAGCCCCGCCCAGGTGACTGTGTCGCCTGTCACGAGCCTAACGACTACCGGTCCGCAGCACCCAGAGGGCCTCACCCCGGTACCGACGACGGCGGCGAGCGTCGTCCCGTCCTTCACGAACCAGCCAGCGACGCCCGCCCTGCCCCAGATCGACATTACGAATGCGAAGGGGAGCGCGATTCACCGTATCCGTCGTGGCAGCATCAGCACCATCCCCGACTCACCGAGCAGCGCGTCATTGAACGCCATGATGTCCAATCCGAGCGACTACAATAACTTCTCATTCGTGCCCGGGTTTCAGCTGCCCGCAGACGACACGCGGAGTGTGCGCTCTTTCGCATTAGCCAAGCGCCCCGGCAGTGTTAGCAAGATCATCCGCAGAATGCGAGGTGAGGGATTAAGCAAGCACTACTGGATGGCGGACGAGAACTGCAAGGAGTGCTATGACTGCAAATCGGTGAGTGGTTGTTGGGCTGTGTCAGATCTGACTGGCAGGTGTTCACGACTTGGCGGCGAAAGCATCATTGCCGTATCTGCGGACAGATCTTCTGCGGACGGTGTGCGTCCAACATCATCGGCGCCCGTCGCTTCGGTCAGGACGGCATGGTGCGCGTGTGCAATCTCTGCTTAAAGATCATGGAGGATTACGACGACGAGGACGACCGCCGCTCCATCAGCTCCGGCATCAGCTCGCTCCCCGATCGCGTGTTCAGCCCCGAGGCCAGCTACGCCCAGTCGCCGTTTGCGGCGTCGCAGCTGCTGAGGGGTCACGCCGCGAACGAGTCGCTCTCGGCGATCGATGAGACCGACGTGCCCCGATACTGGAACCGCGACCCCGATCGGCCGTTTACGCCCGATGGTGTCAGCGAAGCAGGATCAGATACCGAGGAAGACGGCTTATGGACGGGAGCACGACCAAGTACAGCAGCGCCCTTCCGACGACAGGACGACGAAGCATCCGACGACCACCACCAGGTCGTGCCCCACGGCACGCCGCCGAACATTGGCAACGAGCAGGGTGACCGGCGTGACTTCCCAGCGACGCCTCATCACTTCTTCCCACGGACTGAGACGATGGACTCTGAAACTGATCCACGTTACTTCGCCCTCATGGACAGCACGAATGGACGACCGGGCATTCGCTCCCGCCTCAGCTCGGCCAACAGCGTGCTCGGCATTAATGCGCTGCTCGACTCGGACAGGAAGGATGGATTGTGGCGTGCGCGCTCGCAGTCGTTTGTGACGCCACCAGAATTTCTGTGCGGGCCGTCGCTGGCGCACTTCAACACGATGCTGCAGCAGGCGATCGAGAGCGCTGACCTGTCGACGCCAGCACAGTGGCATCGTGTGCTTGGCAGGCTGCTACTCCGCGTGTCGACCAATGTCCGGCCAGTACTCCGTGCAGGTGACTCGATCGATGTGCGCGCGTACGTCAAGATCAAGAAGGTGCCCGGAGGCAAGATCAGCGACTCGGAGTATGTCGACGGCATCGTCATCACGAAAAACGTAGCGCACAAGGGCATGTCGCGCCGCCTAGTTAACCCGCGCATTATGGTCGTCACCTTCCCTCTCGACTACCACCGTGTCGAGACGCAGTTCATGTCGCTCGACCCGATCATGAAGCAGGAGCGCGACTACCTCCGCCTCCTGACGAAACGTATCATCGACTTGAGACCTCACATTGTCCTCGCTGAGCGGTTCGTTTCCCGCATCGCGCTCGACTACCTGTACCAGGCGAACATCGTCGTGGCCCGCGGCGTGAAATACTCTGCCGTGCACCAGGTCGCACGCTGCACGCATGCGGACATCATTGCGTCGATGGACCGTCTTGCGCTCGAGCCTCGTCTTGGCCGCTGTGCCGAGTTCCGGATCCAGACGTTTGAGAACGAAGCGATTCCGGGCCGGAGGAAGACCTACATGCGCTTCGAAGGCACGCACAACGGGTTCGGTGGCACGATCATCTTGCGCGGCGGCGAGCTGGCCACGCTTAGGAAGGTCAAAGTCATCGCCGACTTCATGTCGCTCGTCGCATACCACCTCAAGAACGAGACGTTCCTGTACGGCGACGAGTTTCACATGCTCCCGCCGCATCCTCCCATGCCGCAGAAATACCAGGAGCTCCTGGCGATGCTGGCCGAGGACGAGGTGCCGAGCAAGATCTACGGAAGGCCTGTTAACAGCACGTCGAACGAAGAAGACAGCGACGAGCTCACACCCCGCCCTCTACCTGAGCGCGACGAGGAGAGGGCAGACGCTCTCCGCCTCACGAAGGATATTGCCGAGTCCCTCCGCCCGTACCTCGTCACCGTCCTCAGCGCCTCGGTCGCTGTCCGGTTCCCGCCCCCTCACCCTCTTGCCAAGATGGCCGACCTCGATCGCGAGCTGAACCACCTCTTGCTCCAGAAGGACGAGAAGGAGGCGCAGCAGATCCTGCAGGAGGAGCTTAGGATACCCTCCGGCCGGTTCGAGGCGATCGAGGACTCGAAAGAGAAGGAGAAGGACAAAGCACAGGAGAAGGACAAGCCTCATGAGAAGGGCAAGGAGGACGAGAAGGAGTCACCCAAGGAGGATAAGGACAAGGAACAGAAAGATGACGAGGAGGAGAAGCAGCCCGAGGCGGATGCGACTCCGAAGAAAGAGCGCGCGCCCGAGAAGGTTGTCCTCGACGAGCCCATCATTGAGGAGATCGGCAGCGACACCGACACCGATGACGACAAATTTGTTTCCAGTAACAACGAAACTCCCCGCGCCGAAGAAACGCCGAGGGCGGAGAGGACCGAGTTCAAGCCCCTCACGCCTACCGCGATGGATTCCAGCCCCGAGTCCTCGGCGTCTAGTAAGCGCAGCTCGCAGATCGGCCCGGCTCCTAGCACCGCTGCTCCCTCCGCCAGCACCGCTCCCACGTCTATCCTTCCGACCGTTCCTTCGTCTATTCCAAGCACTTCTACCCCGAGCCAGATCCTCCCGACGCCCACAAACAAGGGCGATCCGTACCGCGTCCTCCTCAACCCGGCAGACTTTGAAGACGCCACCAAGCTTGCCTTTGTCGAGTACGAGCACGCCGAGCAGCTCAAGGTCTGGGAACACTATGTCCGCAAGCACGACGAGCCCCTTGAACCGCAGAACTATCAGGGCATCATCTACACGCAGGCCGTGTTCAAGCAGGGGCAAGGGCAGGACAAGCCGTGCGCCGATTTCGCCCGGCAGCAGATCAATTATTACCAGGACGACGACCAGTCTCTCGGACAATTCCTGGACGCCATGGTCAATAATGCCGGCCACAGGTGCCCAAACAAGAACTGCGAGCAGATGATGTTGTTCCACTATGACGTCCTCGTGCACGGCGAACGGCGGCTGCAGATCGTCATGGAGCAGTTCATGTGCCCCTTAGTCGGGCACGAGGAGCAGATACTCACCTGGTCCTACTGCCGGCAGTGCAACAAGAGCTGGGAACCGCAGGTCATGCGCGACGAGACCTGGCGCATCTCCTGGGGCACCTACCTCGAGCACTGCTTCTATCCGCCGCAGACGAACACGGGCTTTGGGTGTTCGCACGACGCGTACCGCGAGCACATTCGATACTTTGCGCACCGCAACATGGTCATCCGTATCCACAACGACGAGATCGAGCTGTTCGAGCCGGTGCGCCCGCCGACGAAACTCCTCGTCCGCGTCGAGGACAAGGTCCGCATCAAGAACCAAGAGTACGAGAGCGCGCTCCAGCGCACGGCGGCGTTCTTCGACTCGGTCCTCTTCCGCCTCAGGAGCTTCAGCGAGGAGCTTGTCCACCCCGAGAAGCTCGGCAGCATGCGTGTTGAGCGCGACGCCCTCCTCGCCCGTGCTGTCGCCGACCGCGACGAGATGGTCAACAGCCTCAACCGCACGTACAAACAGACGCCGCCGACGGACGTGCTCGCCATCAACGTCGTGTTGCAGACGCTGCAGGAGAAGGTCATCCAGTGGGAGTGAGTACAGCTATCGGGAGCTTGCATTGCAGCTGACATCCAGTCTCGACTTCATGGAGGTCGAGAAGTCGTACATGCCGACGGAGAAGGATCTGCGACGCATGACGGCGACGCACTTGAAGCGGCTGTTTGCCACGCAGGACGTGTTTGGCGCCGGTGACAAGAACGTCGCCAGCACTCCTGTTCCCGAGCTCGACGAGAAGGAGAAGAGCACCGAGGGCGAAGCGACCGAGACTGCCACCACGGCTGGAGGCAGCACCGAAGCTCCTAGTGTCACGAACACTGCGCCTTCATCGGTGCACGCCACGCCCTCCCTTGAGCCCGCCGTTCACCCGCCTCCTGTCGACTCGCCCATGGCGCTCGAGACTGAACCCCAATCGTCTCCGCTGGACAGGGCTGCCGCTCCTAACGAGAGTGTCACGCCCACTCCCACGCTCTCCCGCGGAAACAGCGCCAAGCTCGAGCTCACGGCGACGCCGCTGGCTGACCGAACGGCGCACAGTTACGACAGCGACTCGACCGTGTCCGCGATCAAGCGCTCGCCGTTGGCTCGATCGCCCCAGCGCTCGTATCTGTACGAATCCAGCGGTATCGACAGCGACACGCTCGGTCCGCCGCGATACCCCTCCCGCCTTCCTCGTCGCGCGCACCCGACTCCCAGCGTCAGCGACTTGGTCCGCCGCTTCCAGGAGTCGATCCACGACACGGACATGTTAAGTCCGGATGCGCCGCCTGTCAGCCGTGGTCTGAGGCGGATCGAGTCCGAGGTGTCTGACAGCGATGTTGCGCTCCCCTCACGCCCGAAGCTGCGCCGCAACGCACCCAGCCGCCACCGCGAGCAGAAGTCGTTGACCTCTGACGGTGATCGGAGCTATGCCGTGAATGCTGCGCGCATTCCCAGCTCTGCTGGTCGAACTCGTACCCGTGGCACGAGCTCGCGCGCTACCTCTCCTGCTCCGTCGCGAGGCCGCAGCGAGCGCTCGACCTCCAAGTCGCTCTCGAAGGCGCCGAGCCAGGACGGCAAGCCGCGCCTGCAGGGCAAGGGCAAGGTAACGCGCAAGGTGAACGAGGCGCCGTCGCCAGTGATGCGTATGCCGCGGCGTGTCCTCGGCACCGGATCCCGCGTGACCTCGATCGCGCGACACTTTGACAAGATCAGCCGCGAGGCCGAGCGTGACCGGCAGAAGCGCATCAGCATGGCGCGGGGCAAGCGCGCCGGCCGCGTCGGCGTCACCAAAGCCAAGGTGCAGGTGTTCAACAATGTGCGCGATGCGTTTAAGGACGAGTTTGATTCGGACTCGTCGGCAGCCGACAACGAGGAGGACGATGTCGTCAGCGACGTGTCCATCGACTCGACTGGACGCGCCAAACCGAGGCGCAAGGCGACGCCGACCAAGGCCAGGCCAGTTGTCTTCCCGCATACCCGCGTCAAGGCGGCAAAGGACCTGAAGGGCAAGGGGCGCGCAAAGACGGAACCAGGCCCAACGGTCGAGGAGACGGCGACACGACCTGGCATGCAGCGCGCCGAGACGTCCCCCGTCGACCCCACCGATGCAGCAACGTCGGGCGAGCCCTCAAACATCGAGTCGAGCCGTCGCGAGGGCTCAACTGAAGACTCGACGCTGGTGAACTCGTCTAACGGTGACTCGACGCTCGTTGACTCGGCTGTGGCGCAGGAGGGCCGCAGTCCCGAAGCGACGCCGACGGAAGGCACGCGCAGCGGCGCCGACACGCCTGCGCTGTCCGACGTCGAGGGTCTGCTGAAGGACAGGTTGCACATCGAGCTCGCGCCTTTCGACACGAATGCGCCTCTGACGAATGCGTCGCAGCCGCCGACCCCGGCCCCGTTCTCGGAGAAGGAGGCCGAGGACCACCGGCCCTTCTCCCAGATGTCGCAGGTGTCTGAGTCGGAGATGAGCAGTGGGGGCGGCGAGCGCTCGTCGATCCTCAAGTCTCTCACCGGTCTCTGGGCATACAGGGCCGGCGACTTTACGCCGCTCGAGTACCCCCTCTCTGCGGCCGAGCACATTTTCGCCGACTCGCGCGTCATCGTGCGCGAGTCCGAGCCCACCAGCATCATCGCCTTTACGGTCAGCTCGAAGCAGTACCGTGACCAGATGCGCGCGGTCAGTGCCGTGAACAAGGCGAGTGCGCGGCGTCACGAGCCTTCTCTGCTGGACGAGATGACGGGCGGCGAGCGGCCGTGGGACATTATCAGCGTGGACGAAGCAATCGACCCGGCGGAAGAGCCGCGCAGGGAAGCGGGCACGCATCTGAAGTACGACTTTGAGGCGGGCAGTTCGACAATCTCGTGCCGCATCTTCTTCGCGGAGCAGTTTGCGCAGCTGAGGCAAAGCTGCCAGTGCGAGGACATTTTCGTGGAATCGCTCTCGCGCTGCGCCAAGTTCGACGCGAGCGGCGGCAAGTCTGGCAGTGCGTTCCTCAAGACCAAGGACGACCGGTTCATCGTCAAGGAGATCAGCCGGTTCGAGATGGACGCGATCACGAAATTCGCGCCGGCGTATTTCGACTACACGCAGACGGCGTTTAAGCGCGGTCGTCCGACGGCATTGGCCAAGACGTACGGCATCTTCAAGATCGGGTACCGCAACGCAGTGACGGGACGGACGATGCACATGAACGTGCTCGTGCAGGAGAATCTCTTCTACGCGCGCACATTCTCGCGGATCTACGACCTGAAGGGCTCCACGCGCAACCGGTTGTTGAAACCAACAGGCAAGCCGAATGAGGTGCTGCTGGACGAGAACCTGCTCGAGGTCTCACACACGCACCCCCTCTACCTCCGGGACCACTCAAAACGCATTCTACGAACGGCGCTGTGGAACGATACACTGTTCCTCTCAAACCTGAACGTGATGGACTACTCGCTCGTCGTCGGCATCGACCAGGAAAGGCGCGAGCTCGTCATCGGCATTGTCGATTACATTCGTACGTTTACGTGGGACAAGAAGGTCGAGTCGTGGGTCAAGGACTTTGGCGGGGGTGGCAAGGGCGAGCCGACCATTGTCACGCCGCTGCAGTATCGGAAGCGGTTCAGGACCGCCATGGACCGGATATACTTCCCTGCTGTGCCCGATCGGTGGACGGATCCTGAGGACGAGATGGGAGGCGGGGAGGAGGAGGCGGCGTGAGCTGAGCGCCGATAAGCGCGAGGCGCGAGCTGTGAGGCGTGAGGCGTGAGGCGTGAGGCGTGCAGGTGTAGTTGAGAGGGGAGTGCTTGCAGCGCACAACAAAACAAAATCAATCTCTAGACCGGCGTGTTGTAGACTTTCTTTCCTTGTTGTACATAAGTAATAACGCAATGAAATGATGGCCCCCCCTGATTATCTTTTCCTGCTTTTCTCTGTTTTCTTCGCACGGCGGCACTGACGAAGAGAGACGAGGTGGACCTGGTCGGACCTGGTTGGACATGGTTGGACATGGGTAGGCGCTTGTCATATGCAAACTCATGACACATGACATAGTGTATTGCAACGTTGATACAAAATTATGAAAGCTCTGTAAAAGCTACGCTCTATCCAACTTGGCAGGCGGGACGGAACGACTGCGTTTCTCCCCGTCGAGCATTCTCTCAGCCGTCTCGCGTCCAAACACGCTCTCGAGCAGGGTACTGGGCTCTCCCACCCCTCCTGCTCTGTCCGCGTCCCCGCCACACATCCCGCCGCCGATAGTAGACGCCGACCCGACGACCGCCGTCGAGCCCGACCCCACACTCCCCACCGCAACGGAGCGAAGCTGGTGCGGGCTCTTGGAGAGTTTGCTCAGCCGTCGCGGCGTCGTGGAACTCGAGGCGCGCTCGTGGGATTCCTTACTCCTCGGCCGGCCGCGCTCTTCATCCTCGCTACTCCCATTTCGTCCGTGACTGTCGTCAGATCCGGAACGAGGAATCTCCAGCGCAGAGGAGCCAGTGGTTTCAGTTTCGGTCCCCGTAGACGAGACGGAGGACCTCTCCACTTGTCTCGCGAGTTCGGCTTCGGAGGGCGGTTTGGCTGCAGACAAGGCGCTGCGGAGGAGGGGGTAGCCCCTTGGTTCTGTCAGGGTTAGGACGACGCGGGAGGACCCAGAGGAGGAGGCACGGCGCCTGCCCGACGGAGCTCCGGCTACGCCTGCGCCCAGGCCGGATGCGTGCATCAGCGCGCCATGTAACGGGGCCAGGTCGAGGGTTACGCGCCTATCGAGCCTGTCGCCGCCAGAGAGGGAGGGCGTGCGGCTCCCATTGCCGTCGGAGGGGGCTCGGGAGCCGGATCGGCTCGCGCCCGCCTGGCTGGGGGCGCGCGAGGGTGCTTGCGAGGTAATGCGGGAGCCGCCGGCGGATGGGGCGCGGGAAGGGGCTCTGCTATGGGCGCGGGAGGGGACGCGACTGTCGCTCGCCGACGCGGCACGGCTGCCGTGTCGCGACCGGCTGCGGCCTCGCTTCACCTCGATCCGGAGCCAGACCTGCTGGTGCCAGTCCTCCTTCTTCTTGCTCTTGGCCTGTTCCTTCTTCACGCTGTTGACTGTTGGTGGTGGAACACTCGAGGACCTCACTGGTCCCGGCCTCCGGAACAAGGACGAGACCCAGGTCTTGGGTTCCTTCGGCTCTTCTGGCGCCAATGGCAAGACCAGCTGCAGGATTGGAGGGTGCGTGTCGGGAACATGGTGGTAGAGGATGCCCGCCGAGCGGAGAAGATACTTGACGTAGCTGATTATGCGCTTTTCGGGCTCGTTCGTCGGGTTCCGCAAAGTGATCGGACTCGTGTCGTTCACTTGCGGCTCGAGGTAGAGCGGGATCGTGTACTTGACCTCGGCGGGAGTGAAGGCTGTCGTCTTGAACGCTCGCGTCTTCGGGTATGCGTCCACGCGCGCTTGCACTTTTGCGCCGACGTCGTACGTCTTGAACGCGGCCATGCGGTGCGTCGCGCGAATGTTCACGAAGGTGTGCATTGCGCGCCGCACGCGCTTCCACTCCGACGTCTCGTACGCTTGTTCCGTCTCGGAGAGCACCTGGCCCATGATCCGCCACGGCGCCGAAGGCGGGTACAGCGTGTCGAGCTCTGAGAGGACTTCGGACGCCCGCTGCGCCATCACCGTGCGAGAGGTGTGGTGCGGGCCGAGCGGGAAGCGCGTTTGCGTCAGCAGCGACAGCATTGTCAGTGCGATACACCAGATGTCGAGCTCGGGTCTGGGGTCAGTCCCGGCCACGGTTGCACAACTCACCCGTAGTATGTGACCTCTCCTGGCCGGTGGTTCAGCGCGTTCACGATCTCGGGCGAGTGGAAAGCCGGCGAGCCACAGCATGTTGTAAGCTTCGGCTCGCTCGCGGAGAAATGCGTCGCGAGGCCGAGGTCTGTCGTCAGCTAATAGTTCGCTAGCAGCATAGCTCCTTGACGACCGACTCACCCAGAAGCAGGATGTCACCCGTCTCGGGGTTGACAAGAATGTTCTCTCCCTTCAGGTCACGATGGCACACGCGCCCGGCATGCAAGTCGTCACGGACCACCGAGACCAGCTGATCCAGGAGATACGCAGCACGTGAGGGCAGGAGCGGGTACGGGTGCTGGGGAAGTGGGACGTGCGATGACGCGCAGTCCTCTGGATGTCAGCGGAGTCTCAAGGGACGTCCAGCTACTCACCGACGAGGTAGAAGTGCCCTTCTGTGCGGACGAAGCCGTCGACGCCGATCAGGCAGGGGTGCGGGGCGAGCTGCGCTAACAGCGTCGGCTCGCGCAGGAGGCGTTGCGCGATTAACTGGTGGTGCGGATACAGGGGCGTGTGCTTGAGGGCGAAGTACTTCTGCTCCTTCGAGGCATAGTGCGGGTGGTACGGTTGTACAGGGGTCGTCGTGCCAGAGGCGAGCGGGGTCGTGTCAGGTGATGGGAAACGTTTCGTAGGCGAGGGCGCCGTGGTCGTGGTCGTTGAGGAAGACGTTGTGGGTATACTGGTGGAGGAAGGTGAGGAGTCGGTAGAGGCCGGCTCAGAGCTGGACGGCGAGCTAGAGCCCTCGAGCGTACTAGTCGTGATCTGCGTGGTCACGGTTGTTCGTGTCGCGGTAGCCGTAATGGTGGACACCGAGGCGACTACGGCCGGGGCGGCCGGCAGAATGTTGAGGGACGTCAGGATAGGCGTCGTCGACACGCCTTCTGTCGTCGACCTATGCTTGGTCGTGGCGGCGCTCACGACGCGGTACACCGTCGAGAACTTTCCCCTGCCCAGAACTCCTTCTGGTACCTTGAGGTAAGTGTAGTCGCCAATCCCGTGTGTGAGGAGCGAGTCCGGGGAGGCCGTGAGCCGCGGGTGGGTGCGAGGCTGGGTCTGTCAGCAGGGTAACGTGCACGGTGGTTGTCTCATCGCAGGCGCGACAAGTCAGCGGCGACTGCGCTGAGGCATAAACAATCGGAATTTTAAACAGCTCAGTGTCACAGCGGTCAGAACGTGAGTGCACGTGGGTCACGGCTGAGCTAGTTATCTTGCACTCACCAGGCTGTCCCAGTCATCTTCGACGATGTCCTCAAACCCGTACGTGTACAGCGTCCCCGCTCCAGGTGCTCCGATGTCGCTCAGCTGCATAGCATCTCCGCTCACCGCAGGGTAGAGAGGGGGGTATGTGCGCTCGCGGCGGTCAACGTGTGAGGTCGCTCGTGTTGGTGGTCCGACGTGTTAAGCTGAGCGGCAAGCTCCGAGGATGGTCGGAAGATAAGCGACGGGGAAGCGATCGCGCGCGACGTCGGTTGGTCCAGTGACAGTGCGAGGGTGATCACGCGCTAAGGTTCAAGTCGAAACGGGATGATTGAGGCGACAGAGACGAAGAGTGTAGAGTGGAGAGATGGGCAAAGAGAGAGGAGTGCGTGCGTGACTGCCGTTCGGATGGATGGGACTGGGCTGACTGGGAAGGGTGGGGTGGTGCGGCGGCGAGTCCGGAGTGACGGATCGCTGGATCGCTGGCTCGCTGGGAGGCGGCGTTGAGCCTGAGCAGCGATAGGCACGAGGGCAAGCCCAGCAGGTGGCGTCGATTGTTGCGTCGAGGCCACGGACCGCGCGTAAGAAGAACAAAATTTGTGCAGGTGTGCAGGTGAGAGGAGGGCGTTGTCTGTGCTCGGAGTGCCGAATCGGGTGTGCAGGTCGTGGTGGACAGAGGACAAGGGGATGGTGGACGATGGACGATGGAGAGGAGTCGAGGGGATGTGACGAATGCGGGGTGAATGTTGACAAGCGACAAAGAGGCGAGGTTAGCGCCGGCTGTGGACGCTGGCCGAGTCAGTCTCCACCTATGCGATTGCGGGGCTGCGATGAGCGTCTTGGCAGTTAACCGGGCCACACGTGGAGGTGCCGTCATTTATCTGATCGACCCTGGCTTACCCCACGTACCCCACCCCCCTTCAGTCCGACGGTCCTCTCACCCTCCGCTCCCATAGGCCAGCGCCGTACCCTTGGACCGGTACAGACAGCTGACCAGCGGCCCTACGGCTAATGGCTGCCTGCTTCAGCCGTGCCCCCTCGCACCTGCAGCGCACCCCGATAACGCCCTCCACTTGGCCCAACGCCAGCAGAGCCAGCCTAGATATCTTCATCTCGTCCAGATAACCAGTCGGCCGCCCAACCTCCAGACTACCCACCCATCGTCCAATGAACGCACTCACTAATGCTACCCGTATCAACGTACGTTATCCGGTCCGCCCGCCGCGAATAGCCCTCGACGTCGGAGGCGCAGACGGACCGCCGCCCTTGCTTATCGCGGCCCACTGTTCTACGGATCCCATTATCTGGATCAGCGATCGGAACCGGACCCATCGCGGCATCACCTCGGTCACGGTCGTGTGCCCGCTCGTCTCCAAGTGCATGTCTCGGCTGACTTACAATTAACTCTCGGAGGTGACCTCGAAGAAGCCTCGGTCGTCACGGATGAGGAGCGTCCCTGCTGCGCCGACACGGCCCGCTCATGGCTTACACGCCAGAAGACAACACTCGTAGCTCCCGAGAACTCCTCAGCCCGCAAGTTTGACCCTCAGCTGATCTTCCCTTTTGTGAACTCACATGGACTGACGACAGTCGAAACGGATGAAGACAAGGACGGAAACTGCGCCGAAGCTGAAGAAAAACAGCTTTCGTCGTGCCCCGCAACGGACGATGACGAAGATGTCTGAAAGATTGACTGTTTCGCGCTTCACGTGAAGGGGCAGTGGGCCACAGATCGATGAGGTCAACGTGTGTGCGAAGTGTTCTGGCCGTGTCCAGACTGCGGAATGCTGGTCACCATCCTCGCCTTCCTCGTCACGGTGTCTTCCTCGCTCACACCCACCCACGCTCTTCGACATGACCAGAGACTACTTGCGCAAGAGCATCCACGCATTGTAAGCTCGACTCTGGACATTCTTTCACTCGACATCAACGTTCTCCTCAACCGGGAGAAGGGTACCCGAAACACGCGCAGACAACACGCACACGCACTTCGCGCCCTCGCATCGGGTGTTAATCAGCGCACGCACCCCTTAGCCTGGGGCCACTCCGCATGAGTCACCGCACCTTTCTCGATCTCTTCTTTCGTTCCTCTCTATCCCTCATCATGGCGACTACGGACGACGTCTCGGGCAACGACGAGGCCAAGCGCACCCTCGAGCTCTCTGCGTCGGTCGCGTCTACCGGCTCGACCCTGCGCTCTGCCTCGCCTGTGGATACCATCAAAACACCCAAAGTTCGTTTCGAGTCGCTCCCCTTGCCACCCACCCAGGCCATGACGACCCCGAAGAAACCCACCCTCGCGCAGATCTTCAACTTTGACACCGACGGCCCCCGCCAGCGTCACAAGTTTGGCTTCAACTTCACCCCGCCGCCTCCCGATAAGGGAGCGTCGGAGGGATCGGGTGGCGACGATGACCAGGGCGAGCTGATGGTGTTCACGGGTGATGAGAAGACCGAGGAGGAGTACCTGAACGACGAGGGCGAGCAACACAGCGAGGGCGAGCAGAGCGACGAAGGGGACGAGTTGATGTCGAGCGCTGCAAGCGCAGCAAGTGCGAGCCCTGATGGCTCCCTCGGTCCCAGCTCGCCGCCGGACGCCTTCCACACTAAGGCCGACACGCCCCCGCGCCTGTACGTCACTGTGCCCCTGCGCGGCGTGACGCCCACGATGGCGCCCCCGTCGAATCTGAAGCCGCCCCCTTTGCAGGGCAAGACGCTCAAGATTGAGCACCACCTCGAGGTCCGCACACCCAGCAAGGTCAAGTTCACGGTGCAGTCGCCCGAAGCGTCTGAGCCTGCGTCCGTCGACCCGCCCTCGTCTGACGTGCACCAGCCGACCGCAAGCTGGCCGCGCTGCAGGCGGAGAGAATCACCATTGCGCAGATCAAGAAGGTGAGCTGCTCTTCCCTCCTACTAGCTGACCTCAGCAATACCTCTCGTACGCGCAGCAGGTCAGGAATGAAAAGTCCAAAGCGAAGTTGCTGGCGATGCCCCGTCGCGTCTCCCCGGAGAAGAAGAGGGCTTGGGTGAGCTGGGCCTCGGATGGGGTAAGCTGACATGTCCAGCAGCTGAGGAAGGCGAGCGGAGTCCGCAGTCGAGCTGCGTCACTGAGCAAGCGTAGCCTGAACGTGAGTTTTGACCGGCGGGGAGGGAAACTGACAAACAGAACTCGGACACAGTTACCGAGGCAAGTTTAGGCTCCTCGTCGCCAAACTGACCCCAGGAACCCCGCACCCCCGCAGCTCTTGACTCGAGCCCGGCGTCGTCAGGGCACTCGGCCGCCTCCCTCTCCGACGTAGTCGCCTACATGGAGGCGAACCCCGCCCTCGTCGCGCCCCCAATCACGCTAGAGACGGACCTGTCGCTGGTTGCGCGCCTGACCCCCGTGCTCATCAACGAAGTGCGCGAGAAGATGGACACGTTCCGGCGCCATCTGCGCGAGGCGGACGACGCGGGCGAGAGCCTCGAGCCGTACATGGCGCAGTGGAAGAGGTGGGTTGAGGAGCATAACGCGTTTGTTTTGCACGATAAGCTGCGTGGGCCGTCGGCGCTGTGAGAGAGTTGTAATATCAAGTCTATGCCAAATGTATCTATGACCTCTGGATCCTCTCGGCCATGCGCTCAATCACTCTCGGGCCGTCGGAAGGGCCCGCGGAGCTAGTTGACCGGATTAGTCAGACACATGCTTGGCAGGATATGCAGACAATGGATCGCGATCCCCGACTTCGACAGACAGCGCCACCGGATCCTCCGTCCTCCACACGATACCGAAGTACATCTTCGGGAGACTTGGTGGAAGGTGGAGGTGGAGGCACTTCGGTCCGTTCCCCGCAGGTCCGGTGGAGGGCCGCAGGCCGCAGGCTTGGAAGCCGAGGATTGGGGGACGACTAGTGCCTGAGGCCGAAGGTCGGGAGTACAGTCTAGAGATCAGTGCCAACCTTCATTGAAGCGCACGTTCTGAACGGCATGCTGGGTACGGCATACGGCAGCACGGACTACGGAGTAGCGTCATTCCATCTCGAGTGGGGTCATGAGACAGGAGGATGACACATCTGCAGCCATGCAGCCACACACGATCCTGACCAGAGGGCGCAAGAAGCACACTGCTGACCTTCGGTGAGACCTCCACTCCACGATCCACCAGAGATCGAGGAATGCAACGTTTGTGGTGCAGTGTGAAACGGCATATAAACAGCGCAAACTCGATGCAATTGCTCCCTCACTCTCAAGAACAAACACAACATGGGCGAACCCTTCACGCACATTGACGCTTGGTACTCCAACGACCCCAAGAAGCCGCTCCAGTTCGGCAAGCTTGAGGCGAAGCCCATCGAGCCTTACGACATTGATGGTGAGCCTTCATCTTCTCAGCTTTCCCTCCACCGGTAGCTAACCCGCCAGTCAAGGTCCTGTACTGCGGCCTCTGCTCGTCCGACATCGGCGTGCTCTCCGGCGCCTACGGCCCCGTGCACGAGGAAGTGTGCGGGCACGAAATCATCGGCGTCGTGACCCGCACTGGTCCCGACGTCACCAACCTCAAGGCCGGCGACCACGTCGGTATCGGCGGACAGTGCGACTGCTGCACTGCCTGTCCCGCCTGTCAGCGGGGGGACGAGCACATGTGCCCCGGCCTCACATTCACGATCGGCATGGTGCAGGGCCCCTATCAGCGCGGCGCCTCCAAGGGTCGCCTGGGGCAGGGCGGGTTCGCGAAGCAGTGGCGCGGCAACGCGCGCTTCGCTATCAAGATTCCCGACGGCGTCGAGCTGTCCTCCGCCGGACCGCTGTTCTGTGCCGGCACCACTGTGTTTACGCCTCTGCGCCGCTTCGGCGCGGGCAAGGAGCGCAAGCGCGTTGGCGTCATTGGGCTCGGCGGGTTGGGACACTTGGGCATTCAGCTCGCAGCCGCCCTCGGGGCGGAGGTCACGGCCATCTCGCGCGGAAACAGCAAGGAGGAGGACGCACGCAAGCTCGGCGCGACCCAATACATCGCCACAGGCTCAGACCTCAAGAAGGATTTCGAGAAACACGCCGGGTCCCTCGATCTCATCATCTGCACGATCAACCCGCCCCAGCTCGACGTCGACGCTTACTTCACCTTGCTGAGTGCCGGCGGGCTCTTTGTGCCGCTCGGCATCCCCTCGAAGCCGCTCGTGATTGATCCGATCGGCCTGATTCTGGGCCAGAAGGGCATTGTTGGATCCGCCCTCGGCGCTCCGCAGGATATCGAGGCGCTGCTTCAGCTGTGCGCTGAGAAGGGTGTCAAGCCCTGGGTCCAGAAGTACGACTTTGAGGATATCAACAAGGCCATCGAGGGGTTCAACAGGGGCGAGCCGAGGTATCGCTTCGTGCTCGTGAACACGGACAACGGCGGCGAGATGTAGCTGCCCCGCGATTTCAGAGTAACTGTTAGTGATGGAAATGTAGCCAAAGCGAGACAATACATTGTGATGTACATTCAGTTTTCTTCTATACTCCTACGTCGCACGCTGTCGCTGTTCGCGTCCGCTCACAGCCTACAGCTCACAAGCCTACAGCCTCGCGAGTCAAACGGACTGGGGCGGCTTGCCCTCCCAGGCATTCTCGAGCAGCCTGAGGAGCTTCCCCTTCTCCAGCGGCTCCGGGTTGGGGTACTGCGCCTTGCACGCGATCTCTGCCGCCTTCTCGAGATCCTCCTTCTTCATGCCGAGCTCCTTCAGAGACGTGACCGTGCCGAGCTCCTTCTCGAGCTCATAGACGCCGGTGGCGGCATCCTTGTCCGTGCCGAGGGCGCGCTTGATCTTCTCCATCGCCTCGGGCGCCGCCTTGGCGTTGTAAGCGATCGCGTGGGGGAGGATGACGGTGTGCGTCTCGGAGTGCGGGAGGCCGAACGAGCCGCCGAGCGTGTGGCAAAGCTTGTGGTGGATCGCCATGGGGACGTGGGCGAGGCAGACGCCGGCGACGAATGCGCCCGACGTCGCCTTGCCGCGCGCGTCGAGGTCGTTCGGCGTGTCCTTCAGCTGACGCAGGGCACTCGCCAGGTCCTGGATACCGCTGCACGCGATGCCGTCAATGACGGGGTTGTTGCCGACGGACCACAGCGCCTCGACACAGTGCGCCATCGCGTTGATGCCCGACGTGTACGTCAGCTGCTGCGGGAGGGAGAGCGTCAGGTCGACGTCGTACACGATCGTGTTGGGGAGGATCTTGGGGTCCGAACGCGTCGTCTTGACCTTGTTCACGGTCTCGCCGAGGACGGGCGTCGCCTCCGAGCCGGCGTACGTCGTCGGAACGGCAAGGTGCTTGCCACCGGTACGGATCGTGAGGGCCTTGCCGAGACCGATGGTCGAGCCACCGCCGAGAGAGACCTGGGGTTAGTCATGCGATATCTCGGGCGGCGATCAGGCTTGATTGCGGCGGACATGCCACCAGTGTGGACTCACGTAGCAGTCAGCGTTGACTGACTTGGCCTGCTCGAGCGCCTTGAGCGTCACCTCCTCGGGGGTGTGCATGACCGCATCCGTGCAGCTAGTATGTTAGCAAATGTCCCATCGTCACTCTCCTGAGCCCTCCTTCCTTCCGTCGCCCGACCTCTGACTGAGTGACAGCCCAGTTCCGATCGCGGCAGCGCAGTCGTTCCGCTACAGCCCCAGCTAGATCTCAGCTGAGCTCATCCAGCCCAGATCTGCGGCGAATAATCAAGAGTGTGACGGAAAAGTCCCCGCCCACCCATCCGATCCGAAACCATTCGGTCAACTCACATGCCGACGACCTTGTCACCAAGCAGGCCCTTGACCTTGTCCGCGAGCGCGCGCTGGCGGTCCGTGTTCTCCGTGACGAGCAGGACACGCTGGGCACCGAGCTTCTCGACCTCCTCGGGGATCTTGTCCAGCGTGCCCGAGCCGAAGACGGTGCGGGGGATGTGGGCTTCGAACGTGAAGGGCTTCATGACGATGCGGGCGGTTGTTGTGAGGCGGCGGAGTGTCTGGAACAGCTTGAAGACTTGACGCGATGTCCTGTGTTTTGAAGGCGGTGATGAGAATGTGCTGGGAGCAATGCACGATTTGTGTGATAAAGTACGAAAGCCGAGAGCTGACAAAGATATCTCATCGAGACCGGGTGGTTAGTCGTAGTGAGAGGTCGGAGGGGCCGATCGGGGAGCCGGGGGTGAGAATTCCGCCCACCCTGGCTCACCCCGCAGTTTCCTTGGTGTCATCAGAACACCGCGGAACAGGTGGCGTCGTTGGCCGCCGCATATCTCGGCCCCGGGTCATCCGGCCCGTAAGACGCCGCAAAGTCCCCGCCCGCAATCAGTCCACTTCCCCCCTGCTGGACCTCTTATAACCATCGTATTCCACGACATCTTTGCGCCAACCCATCTCCAACCCAAGAACACCATGCCCAAGGTCTCGGACTACCCGCACGTCGGCAAGGCGATCGTCGACGCGATCCAGCGCGGCGCCCCCGACGTCGACCTCAACGAGCTCCCGAACCTCCAGGACATGAGCCCCGACAAGCTCACCGAGAATGTCGTCGCGATCAACTCGCTCGACAAGAACGAGCGCCGCAAGTACCTCCTCGAGCGCCTCGTGCAGTACATGCACACCTATGTCAAGGAGACGAACCTGACGACGGAGGAGTGGATGTGAGTTTTGTCACTCTGCAGGGGTGACGTATGAAGCCGGGGTATCGGTGCTGACCTGCAGGAACGCGATCCAGTTCCTCACCAAGACGGGACAGACCTGCACCGACCTCCGCCAGGAGTTCATTCTCCTGTCTGACGCGTTCGGCGTCTCCGCCCTCGTCGACACGATCAACCACCCCAAGCCCAAGGGCGCGACCGAGTCGACCGTGCTCGGCCCCTTCTTCGTCGAGGACGCCCGCACTGTACGTCTTCGCAGCTGCGTTAGGATGAGCCCAAAGCTGACACGCAGGTCGAGAACGGCGACGCAATCGCGTCCGAGGACAAGGGCGAGCCGATGCTCGTCAAGGGCCGCATCACGGACACGTCGGGCAAGGGCATTGCGCGCTGCCTGATCGAGACGTGGGAGACGGACGAGGACGGCTTCTACGACACGCAGTACGCCGAGTACGAGCAGGACTGCCGTGGACGCCTCTACACCGACGACGAGGGGTACTACGCCTTCCGCTGCGTCAAGCCCGTGGCGTACCCGATCCCGAACGACGGACCCGTGGGCCAGCTCCTGCGCTCGATGGGCCGCCACGTCTTCCGCCCCTCGCACCTGCACATGATGTTCCAGGCGAAGGGCTTCGTCGAGCTCATCACCTCGCTCTACTTCAAGGGCGACATTTTCATCACGTCCGACGCCGTGTTCGGCGTCAAGTCGTCGCTCATCACCGACCCGCAGCAGGTCAAGGACAAGGAGCAGGCGAGCAAGTATGGCTTCAAGAGCGACGAGTTCTGGCTCCTCGAGCGCGACTTTGTCCTCGTCACGCCTGAGGAGAACACGAAGCAGAAGCAGATCAACGACGCTGAGCTCAAGAAGAACCTCGAGAAGAACCACATCAAGATCTGAAGTCAGGATGGTGACTCGCTGAGAGGCGGGGAGCCGCCCAAGAGCCGTTTGTAGAGTGTAGTCGGATTCATGTATAGTATACTCTGGTACTCTGGTACTCTGGTACTCTGGTAC
>BCJJ01000047.1:0-90253 GCA_039545355.1 Trichosporon coremiiforme | reverse complement strand
CCCCCCCCCGCCCGCGAGCGTCACTTTCCACACCTTCTCCAGTCCACCACAAACCACGTCAACCACCGCTCTCATCCACTCCGGCCCATGCGCCCATCACCACTCACCCGTCATCCCTCGTCCCCCGCCTGACACCCCGACATCCATCTCCAAGCTCCACCAGAGCTCACACAGTCCAAAACCCGACGGCGGTGCTACCAACCCACCGCCGTCGTCGTCACCACACACAACACCTAGACTCACACACAAACCTCACCCGACCCCCGACTCTCCTCCTCCCACCATGTCCATGCCCCCCGGCCAGCGACCCGGCGGCGCGCGCCCCCAGCGGCCACCCTACGGCCATCCCGCTCACCCAAGCCACCCGGGACAGCAGCCCCAGATGGGCCGCCCATCATCGCGCAACGCCGCTTTCGAGAACATCTTCGGACGCCCCGCCGGCGGGCACCATCTCGGCGGCCCAGGTCCCATGGCACCCGGCCCGCACGGCGGCCCGCCCCACGCACAGCGCAGCCCCTACCCCGGCGCACCAGCTTACCCTCCCGCGAACCCCGCGCAGCCCAGCTTCCCCCCGACGCAGCAGCCGCCTGCATTCGGCCACCCCGGTGCAGCGCCCAAACCGCACGGCGGAGCACCGAATCCGTACAACAACTACCCCGCCGAGGCGTACCGCGCACCGACGCAGCAGGGGTACGACGCATCGAATGGTGGCGCGTACGCGAACATGCGAGGTCCGAGCTACAACGTGAGTGTCTGAGCCGTAGCGCCGGCTTCGCGCTGTCTAGAGCGAGATTCGAGACAGCGCGATCGTGATCGGCACCACCCACCCGCGTTCCGTAAGCGCCAGACGTGACTGACCTTGCCCCAGCCGCAGATCCAGCAGCTCCAGGCCGCAGACGCTGTCCCAAACCGCCGCACATCGCTCAACCAGAACACGCAGAGCGGAAGGCAGTACTTGCAGCGCGCGCCGACGCAGACGTCGTACAACTCGTACCAGTCGCCCGGAGATCGTCTTCCCCAGGTCCAGGAGCGTCTGCCCCACATCTCCGTCATCCCTAACGGCGGCAGCGGAGGAGGGTCGGCACAGCCTGTAGCCCCGCTCCAGCAACAGAAGACTGGGGGCAGCGTCGTCATGCCCCATCCCAGGTCTCTGTCCGGTAGTGCGTCCACGGGCCTGCAGCCGATGACCCAGGCGTCCGTGCCGCCCCGCTCGCGCTCCCTGCACCACCAGGGCGGACGCCCGCCGTCGCAGGGCAACCAGTCGCAGGACTCGTCGCGCATCCGTGTCAACATCCCGTCCCCCACTATCAGCGGAGGAGGGATCATGCCCTTCCCGGAGATCCAGACCGAGTCGACATTCTCCGGACACCACAGCCATGACCAGGACTCGACCGACTTTTCGCGCGCGATGAGCGATCTCAGCCTGAACAACGGCAACGACTCGATGCACGCGACGACGAGCGACTCGTCCTTCTACGCAGATTCGATCAGCGGCCTGCCCCGCGACAGGCGGAGTGACCACCACCTCCGCTCATGGGACGGTGGCCAGGAGCCCCAGGAGAGGTTACATGACATCAATCGTGAGTCGTGAGGACAGCGTTACACACGCCCCTCAAACACAACAACAACACACATGCTCACACCGTTTCCAGCCTCACGCCAACCGGTTGCCTCGGGCTCAAAGATGCCAATGCATCGACGTCAGCCGTCCGACTCTTCCATCGCGAGCAGTGTGTACACCGTCAACGGACGCATGGCGTAAGTGTTTCTTCATCCTGTAGCACGTTTGATCGATCGCATCGCGGTGGCCAAACGCCAGGGCGGCACATGGTTACGTCTCTTTGTTTCTCGATCCCCCTTTGGCTGTCAATAACAAACCAGCCGTCACCGTTACACAGTCGCTGACGTCTTTTCCAGGCCGCTTTCCCAGATCGATAACGTGGGCCTCGCGTACGATTCGGCCATCGGATCTCCAACCACCCCGAACGGCTCGGAGAACGGGTACCCGACTATGAACCGAGTGACCCGCAAGTCGATGGAGTCCACCCACTCTCTGCCCCTCCCTCAAGAGTCGCCACTACCCCCCGGAGCAGCCAACAGTGTCTACGACCACCGCGCCATGTCGTTCTCGGGATCCGGAGTCAACCGCAGGGATGTTGTACAGGCCGTGCGCTCGTCGTCTATCAAGTCTCCTTCGGGTTCCGGTATCGGTGCCCTCGGCATCACGCTTGATAACGTCGCCAACTCGCCTGTCAAGTCGACCAAGTCGATGAAGCACAGCACCCCGCCCATCGTGCCTGCCGACATTGAGGTCGACGCCATTCCCGCGCTGCTTTCGACTGTTGCCGAGGCGTTCCGCACGATCATCAAGCCGGCCGAGATGATCAAGGATGGCATCACGTACAAGGACGCGTTCGACGGACGAACGGCCGTTTCGCTCATTGCGAGGATTATTAACACTGATGATCGCAATCTCGCTCTTCTGCTGGGCCGAGCACTCGACGCGCAAAAGTTCTTCCACGACGTCGCCTACGCTCACCGTCTACGCGATACACCTAATGAAGTGTACCAGTTCAAGGAGCGGTTGGTGGCTCCATTCACGCAGCCCGGAGCAGCCGGCTCGCCCTCGAGCGACCACCTCAACCTGTTACGACCTTCCTCCACTGGCAGCGCCGTTAGAGGCGGCGGTGCCGCTCCGTCCATCCACTCGACGAACTCGACCTTCTTCAACAATGCGACCGGAGGCGGCACGCCACGGCCGTCGCCGGGCGTCGATGGCGCCACCCCGCAGTCGTCGGACGACGAGAGCGACGACCTGCCGAACGGAGTGTTCACGCTACTGACCGAGTGCTACTCGCCGACATGTTCGCCCGACGCGCTCTGTTACTCGATCTCGTGTCCGCGCCGACGCGAGCAGATTGAGCGCCTCAACATGAAAAGCGCACACCCCGGTCTGCAGCGCGAGGTCGAGAACAATATCGACGACGTCATCGTGAAGCCGACGGGCACGCTGTGGATCGACTCGGTGTCGCAGGAGATTTTGGATTCCGTCGACGACCAGGAGAAGAAGCGCCAGGAGGCCATCAACGAGGTCATGTACACGGAGCGCGACTTTGTGCGGCACCTCGAGTACCTCCGCGACTCGTGGATGAAGCCACTGCTCTCGTCCGAAGTCGTCGCGGCTAACAGGCGAGACGAGTTTGTGCACCAGGTCTTCTGGAACGTGCCGGACGTGCTTGCTGTGAACCACGTGTTGGCTGAGCGCCTGACGAAGCGACAGAAGCAGCAGCCCGTCGTGCAGTCGATCGGTGACATCTTCCTCGAGTGTGTCCCGCACTTTGAGCCGTTCGTCTCGTATGGTGCGCACCAGTTGTTCGGCAAGTACGAGTTTGAGAAGGAGAAGGGTGCGAACCCGATCTTCCAAAAGTTTGTCGACGACACGGAACGCAAGCCCGAGTCGGACAAGCTCGAGCTGAATGGATACCTGACGAAACCGACGACGCGTCTCGGTCGATACCCGCTGCTGCTCGGTGCCGTCCTGAAATACACGCCGGACGACCACCCAGACAAGACGGATCTGCCGATTGTGATCGATATGATCCGCGAGTACCTGAAGCGCGTCAACGAGGAGGCGGCCAAGTCGGAGAATGTCTTTGAGCTCGCGCAGCTCGAGCGCCAGCTCGTGTTCCGCCAGCACGAGAACATTGACCTCCGCCTCAGGGATAAGAACCGTGAGCTCGTCCACAAGGGCCCCATGAAGCGCCGTGGCGGCACGCAGGGCGAGAACGCCGACCTGATTGCGTTCCTGTTCGACCACGCGTTCCTGCTCGTCAAGTCTAAGTGGGTTAACAAGGCGGAGCAGTACAAGGTGTACCGCCGACCGATCCCGCTCGAGCTGCTCGTCCTCATCACGCCCGAAGATCACTTCAACAGCGCGCGGTCACGAAAGCTTATTTCGCGCGGCACGAACAAGACGAAGGAAGGTGTCCATGTCCCGCCCAAGCCTGAGAGCAGACACGGCTTTTCCATTACCGTCGTGCACCTCGGCCGCAAGGGGTACAGCATCCAGCTGTGGGTCGACTCGTACCAGAGCCGCAAGACGTGGGTCGAGAACATTGAGAAGCAGCAGCAGATCATTCGCGACCGGTCCACAATCTTCACGAGCGAGACGATTTCGGAAAACTACTTCCAGGGACTCCGACGGATAACGTGCGTCAGTCCCTACGACAATGGCAACCGCATGATCTACGGTACCGAGGAAGGCGTGTACTTCTCCAACCTGCGCGACCCCAAGCTGCGCGAACCCGTCAAGGTCATCAACCTGGTGGACGTTACGCAGGTTGATGTTATCGAGGAGTACCAGCTGCTTGTTGTTCTGCACGAGCGCTCGGTCACGACGTTCCCACTCGACTGCCTGGACCCGAACGACCCGAACGCGGCGCTGAAGCGCGGCAAGCGCATCTCGAGCCACACGAGTTTCTTCAAGTCTGGCATCTGCCTTGGACGTACGCTTGTGGCGGTCGTCAAGAGCTCCCCGCTCTCTTCCACCATCAAGGTGCTCGAGCCGATCGACCAGAACATGCGCGGCAAGAAGCCGCAGACGGGCTTCATGCGCCGCCTGAACGGCGGTCAGGAGAGCCTCAAGGTGTTCAAGGAGTTTTACATTCCGCTCGAGTCGTTCAATATCCACTTCCTCAAGACCAAGCTCTGTGTCGGATGCCAGAAGGGCTTCGAGATTGTCGACCTCGAGACGCTCGACATGCAGAGTCTGCTGGACCCGGAGGACTCGAACCTCGATTTCGTGCTGAAGCGCGACGGCGTGCGGCCGATGGCGATCTACCGCATCGAGGGCGACTTTTTGCTGTGCTACAACGAGTTTGCGTTCTACGTGAACAAGAATGGCTGGCGGTCGCGCGAGAAGTGGGCGATCATCTGGGAAGGCTCCCCGACGTCGTTTGCGCTGCAGTACCCGTACGTGATCGCGTTCGAGCCGACATTCATCGAGGTGCGGCACGTCGAGACGGGTCACCTCGTGCAGATCATCCCCGGCCACAACATCAACTGCATGTTCGCCGACATGCCGCCGTCGACCGTGAACGCACCTCCGCCCCCGCGCCAGCTGATGTACGGCAACCAGCAGAACATGTACGGCCGCCCGCCGCAGATGTTCCCGCAGACCACAGGGCCCTACGGTGGTGGATACCCCAACGGACCGAACGGCATGCAGCAGCAGCGCATGGGCTACGGCTCGATGCAGGGCCGCCCGCCCATGCCCGGCATGCCGCAGCAGTACATGCCCCAACAGCAGATGATGCGCCCGCCAGCAGCCCCGCAGCACAACTTTGCCTTCCGCCCCCAGGTCATCTTTACGAGCGACGAGCACCATGTGCAGTTCTTGAAGTTGCCGCCGAGGGGGAGGCGGGGCAGCGACGCGAAGAGTATAAAGAGTATGAAGTCCATCCGAGCCTAGGGTCCGCAGGGCCCGTAGGCGAGGATGCCCGAAGCGCGAGGTGGGCCCTTAGGGCGCGCCGAGCCGGGTATTTCTCTAGGCCGGCGAGGCGAGCTCATAGCGTGCGCCGAGCTCTCTCTCATGCTGAAGCACGCTCTATTAGCCCCCCCGCACATACCCATAGTCACCCTACACACAACACTTCCGTTAACTTGGTTAATCACGTCTTTTTTCTTTTCAAGTTGTAGCATCATGCATGTGGATGAATGAGCGGAGCCTGCCGAGCGCAGCGAGTCGGGCGGGGCGTGAGTGAGCATTGAGGTATCTGACCGAAGCGAAGTGTGACTGTCTCGTGCACGCAGTGGTGGATCAGGACAAGAAGGGATGGAAGCTTCGAGCGAGCGTGGGAAAGCTCGACGCGTGGACCGAGATTGCACGAGCCCATGGGTGGACGCGTAGCGTCTGTCGATCACCACCAAATCACCCAAATCTCGCCCTTCCCCTCTCTCTTTGCCTCCAATACAACCACACAAGCAATGTCCGCCCCACCCTCCCCGACATTGAGCGATAGCGAACTGCTCGAAGGACTCGAGGAGAAATTCGACCTGGGAAAAGAACGCGAGAGGCGTCTGGCGGCGCTTAAAGAACAGAGCGACAAGGCCAAAAGGCTGCAGGAGACCGAGTATGGAAGGGTTGTGACTTATGGTGATGAGAAGAAACTCATCGAGAGGATGTCGTGAGTAGACCCCCCTCCTGGCGGCTAGGCGGAGGTGAGGCGCGAGGCAGACGCTCCACCACCCCTCAACTCTCGAGCACTCGGCCTGCCTTGGCCATGGAAGATATGGGCCTTACAGTCAACGGCCAACGACCTTTGGTCTGGTGGCCAGACGGCTCATACCAGCTCGGCTTCACTCGCCCAAACGGCCTTGCGGCCGTTTGTGCCCGTTCGTTGCTAACGCGCAGTAAGGAGAAATGGTGCATCATTCATTTCTTCCACCCCGATTTCCCCCGGTGTCGGATCATGGACAAGAAGCTGGACGTGAGTACGAGCGAGTCTAGCGAGTCTCGGCCGCCTCTGGTCTCCCCGCCCAACTTGAGCTGCACCGCACACCTCGCTTCGCTCGCTGACACATCCAGGAGTTAGCCCCCAAGTACCCGCACACGCTCTTCCTCCGCGCCTCAGTCGCCGACATCCCCTTCCTCGTCGGCAAGCTCGGCATCCAGGTCCTGCCCTGCGTCTATGTCTTTGTGGACGGACGGGGCACGGATAGACTGATCGGGTTTGAGGATTTGGGACACGACGATAATTTCACGACGGCCGGGCTCGAGTTTAGGCTCAAGCAGAGTGGTGAGTCGACAGGGCCGAGCGCCTGGCGCCAAAGGCGGCAGGTGCCAGGCTATGTTGCGGAGCATCGAGACCCCCGCAGACGGCGGTAGCAACGTGCCTGCCTTGGGCACAGCTGTCGCTGGACTCCACCATTGATAACTAGGGCACTGGGTCGCCAGTGGCTGTGGCCCCTCCTATGCTTCGCACACCCACCCCCGCCCACACCCCCACCTCGCTCCGCGCGCTAACGTACAGGTGTTCTCCACTCCGGACCCATCACGCTCGCCTCCCTCGTGGGCGAGAAGAAGGAGGTCGGCTCGGACGACGAGAGCGACGATGAGCGGCACACGGACGACAAGTCGCGTCGTGCGCGCAGGGGCAAGGTTGGCATTCGGAATGGGATTGCGAACCTCGGCGACGACGACTATTAGGCCGGGATGGGCTGCAGACCAGACCCGCTGCAGCATGGCTTCGTTCGTAGCTAGATAGGTCTAGTCAGAGCGTTCGGAGGAAGGGAGGAGGAGAGAAGGTGGGGTGAGGGGACGGGGGTGGGCGGGGAGAAGTCGTAGAGGAAGAGGCATCTTGTACATTTTTATGCATTGTCATGGCACACTAGACTTCTGACATTCTGCACTACACTGGGTACTCTCGCTGCGCGGCACTATGCTCCGCTTCGCTCACGCACTCGCGCCCGCCGCCTCCCGCATCGCCCTGTAGATCGCCTTCACCTCTGGCCCATCGCCAAACCCGCCCTGGGCCATATCGAGTGCCTCGCGCATATGCTTTTCGTTCGTGGAGCCGCAGAGCGGGTGGATTCCCCACAGAATCGCACAGCGGTAGATGGCCTGTTGCGGCGTGAGGTTGTTCTGCCTTGCGAGTTGGACGAGGCCGGGGAAGCGGAGCAAGGATGGAGAACCCGTCAGCGTCCAGAAGGACTGGTACTCTATGCCGTTCTTCTTGCATAGGTCGAGGACTGGGCGTCAGCTCACAGGCACACTTTGGTGGCTTCCTGGAGAAAGCATCCGTTCTGGGCCAGCGCTCGGCAAGCGCCCAACAGCGCTCGTCAGAGCGCTGGCTGCGCTGGCGCACTTACCGTCCCAGTCCCACCCGTTGCCCTCGTACCACCGATTCTGCACGGTTTTGATGTTACACCCTGCATCAAGGAGGGACTGGAGATAGTTCGCGTCGTAAATGTTCGAGATGCCGAGCTGGCCGATCGTGCCGTTCTCCACAAAGGTGGCCAGAGTGCGTAGCGCGGAAAGCGTGTCCTGTGTGTCAGCTGCAAGGGCTTCAAAACCGCTTCATCTGGAGAGGAAGGACATCCTGCCCTCTGGAAGTACTTACGTCCCGCTTCCGCATCGGCGAGTGGAGCAGGATACTGTCGATCCTCTGCACGCGGAGATTTTGCAGCGACCTCGCCACGCTCTGCTTCACTTGTTCCGCGACGGGCAGGCTCGAATCATACGGCAGAGGCTGGGACCGGTCCTGTCCGTCGATGGACGTGAATCTGTTGTCAGCTATGAGCTCGACGTCTAACAGCTGTCCCCTTCCCCCCCCCAGCAAAGACGACTCACTTAGTCTGCACCCATACGTCTTCCCGCTTTACAATCCCCTCCTCGACTGCCTTCGCCAGTCCCTCGCCGACCAGGTCCTCGCTGTTGTCAGCTTAAACGCTCGACTCGCACCAGCAGTAGTGGGCTCACCGGTAATGCTTTGGCTGGCACGCCGTGTCGATCCCTCGGAACCCGGTCTTCAAGGCCGTGTACACGAGCCCGGACGTTGTTTCCTTCTTCCACGCCGTGCCGTAGAGGATTGAGGGTGGGAGGCGCATGTCGATGCTGCTGCTCATCGTAAAGTTGGAGAACGGGGAAGACACAGCTGGGAAACGGCGCTTGACGTCACGGGCGCTGGGGAGGTCGGAACCAAACAAGGCGTGCCTGGTGGAGGTCACCACATCAGTCACTCAGCGCTCGGGACACCTCGTCTTGCTGTTTCCTCGTCTTTCGTCCGTGCAAGTCGTCCTCCAACTGACAGCACTGATGCTAGAACTGAGGTCTGCATGCTAGCAACTCTCGAAATCTTGCAAACTGAACGCCGCCCCGAACTCACCATCAACCCAAATACAGAGGGCCATACCCTGCCCTCCCTCCAATCCTCCTCCATCGGCGTTCGCCCCACCGCTTCTCCAAGCCACCAACAACAAAAGATCAAGCTGCTTTCAGACAACTTCTAGCTTCCCGTCGGAGAATCGAACTCCGATCTCCCGCGATCAGTCATGACAAGCGAGCATACTAGCCGTTATACGAACGGGAACTGGATGTTCGGAGTGTGTGCTAAGCCGTCGGCTCCGGCGGCGGCACCGCGGCGCCGTGAAGAGCAGCGATGGAGCAGCGCAGACCCATAGGGAGAGAGCACGCTAAGGGGTATACAGCATAGCTAAGGAAGTGGCCGTGGGCGCTGGACCGCCCTCGGATGAGTGACGGTTGGGTGCAGGACGCTGGTGATGACATCACCTGGACAACTTATTGCTACAACTGTGTGTTGGATCATTCTACGCAACACACGCCGCGCCGGTGCAGAACGTAGCCTCATCGGCGGGAACCTCGGCGTCCGTGCGCGCCTTCTTCTCCGCGGTGTCGGACCCGTTCTGCGCCGCCTTGCGCTTGGCAAGGTACTCCTCTCTCCACTTTGCGCGCTCCTGTCCACGGGCGAGGTCCTCCTGGGCTCGCTTTTCGCCGACGTCAAAGTCCTCGCGCAACCACTTCCAGCGCGTCTCGGGAGGGATGTAGTTGTCGCCCCGCTTCTCCTCGGTCCACTTCTCGTACGCGTCGTCGCCGGACACATATGCCTCGAGCATCTCGCCGAACGGCTGGTCGTTGTGGATCAGGAAGGCGCCGGACAGCTCGCCGTCCTTCAGCCGGTAGATCATGGGCACCCCGCGGATCGCCCATTCCTTGCGCGGCCAGAGGTTGTTGTCGAAGCTGGAGTCAGCGGTAGTCCAGCAGAAGAGCGGTATCGACATACTCATCAAACGTAAAGGGAACAACGAGAGCGTCTGTAGTGTCAGCGAGAGGCTTCCTGGGCGCGAGCGCAACGTACGGTGCTCATCGCCCTTGAAGATACGCTCAATGTCTGGGGCAGCCTCGTTACACGAACCGCACCAGCTCTTGCCGCTCTCGTCTTTGGCGCCGGTGAAGACGACGTCCGTCTCTGAGGGTGCCGCCTTGATGTCGGCCGTGAGGGTGTCGAAGCTGATCCCCGTTAGTTAATAGCTTGTCTAAGTCAGCGAGCACCTACGTGGTGTCCTGAAGAGGCATGATGAGGCTTGTTGGTGGGAGAGGTTGGGAAGAGTCGAGTTTGAACGGATCAGTCCTAGGCCTCAGCTACGTCGATCGAGAGTCGCTTCCAGGTTATCGTGTGAGAAGACAAACAAACATTCAGGTAGCTGGGCTGCAGTCCGTGCCATCCTCGGCGCCAGCTGACTTCATACGCATAGCTAGCTATATCGCTGCTCACTGAGCTGTGGTCTGCTTGCCAGGGGATCGCAGCTCACGTTTGGGCCCAGGCTGATGGCATCCCGTAGCCCACTCCTGCTGCGGGCTGATCGCCGACAGCCGCGAAGAAAAGGTGGCACCATCGGCGACCCGCCCGCCGAGCACGACCCATACGGCCTCTTGCCCAGTAGCGGAACTCCCCCATCCCAGGCGGGGCGATCCCCTTCCCCCCCGCGCGCCAGCGGAAGAGCAAATCGTGCCTGTTTATCTCGTGGGTTGTGGATAACGGACTGCGGGCTCCTCTCGGATCCTCGGACCGGTCAGCCTGACCCAAACTTAGCGGAAACCTTACCCACCGTGCGATCCTCAGTCCGGTTACTTCCCCCACCCCAACTCGACGCGACTGATTTCGTGGATGTCGATGCACACCCGGTCACATGATCACGGCTGTCAGCTTGCACCACATGCTCCCATCCTGTCCCACTTGCATAGCGTGCTAGCGATGTCAGATGACGGAGCGGAAGACAAGCAGAGTAGTCCTAAAATAGCCCCTGTCAGTGGGTCAGGCACGCTCATATATCCCGACAAGCAAGATAGGCGCGCAGCATTCTTTAAAGAGCTCTCTGATTATAAGTCATGCAGTATGAAACCTAGGCTCTCATTAGTCTCAGCCAGACCCGCGCCCTACTCGATCCGAGCTTTAGCAAGCTTCACCGCAGTTCCGAAATTTCGTTAACTCGCGATAGTGCCACATCCGGGTTTCACACCATCCACACCTTCATGGACCATCTCCACTCCCCTCCGCCGTACACAACCACTGGGCAACAATAGCAAAAGATCAGGCTCCTAAGGAGCTATTGTACTTCCCGTCGGAGAATCGAACTCCGATCTCCCGCGCAGTGCAATGACAAGCGAGCATACTAGCCGTTATACGAACGGGAAGGGGATGATGGTCTCGGAGGGGCGCAGTGGGCGTTCGGCGCCGGCGGCGACGGCCTCGGCGATGGCATGAGACACTGGCGACCTGCTATGACACGTACGGGGTTGTCAATTCTGGCACCTATGTAGCTCCTAGCTGGCGGGTGAAATCATGTGGCCCTGCCTGTGGCACCCCGTAGGATGTGCTAACGAGACGGGCTAGGTCAGGTAGATTCCGTCGCCCCCCGATCCCCGTACAACCTTGTCGCCTGTCGCAGCCCGCGCCACATGTCCTCGTGAGATACAAAGGGAGCTGTTCCGTATGACCTCAGCGTAGATGGCACACCTCCACCTCCACATCTAAGAGTCGACCCCCACACCACATCGCCACCACCACAGCCGGTCTCGCCTCCATCTCCCTCTTTCCCTCCGGTCCTTCAAACAACAAAAGATCAAGGCTCTTGAAGAGCTCCGAGCTTCCCGTCGGAGAATCGAACTCCGATCTCCCGCGATAGTCCTTGACAAGCGAGCATACTAGCCGTTATACGAACGGGAACTGGACGTAATTCCGTGGGGCGCAGTGCCAGTCCGTCGCCGGCGCCGAGGGCGAGCAGGCGGCTTCGAGGGAGCGTGAGATCAGTCTGTTAATTTTCAGCGAGCTTTGATTGCTGTCTCTGCAACGGGTTTGTCATTGATTGAGTTGAACGGGGCGGTAGACGTTCGCCACGGATCGCGCCACTCGGACCTCTCCGTTGATTACGATCTGTCTCCAGAACGCTAATACGGCGGAGCCAAAAACGCGCAAAACGAATAGGCAATTGGGTTTAGTCCGATGTGGCACACCACTGAAAATCATCACGACCCTCCAGCCACCACCACCCGTCCAACCGTCTTCCATCCATCCATGCAACAACCAAAAGATCAACCCTCCAGAGAGACTGTCAGCTTCCCGTCGGAGAATCGAACTCCGATCTCCCGCGGTCAAGTTACGTAATGACAAGCGAGCATACTAGCCGTTATACGAACGGGAACACCTGTGGTGGTGTTGCGCCCTGCAGCGCGGCGTGCGGCGGCTCGGCGGCGCCGGTGAAACGAACGTCGGAGGGCAACCTCGGTGCGCAGGGCACCTGGTAACGAGAGGCCAATGTCGATTCATCTTGCTACGAGAGAGAGAGAGAGAGTACATTGTTCTTTGAGTGTTGGACGTCCTTCTTCGCTTCCGCCGTATTCTTTTCGTTCATTTTCAGGACTGATCCTGCTTCGGACTGCAATACGTCCTACTTCCTAAACCATGGTCCACAGATCGACAAGGTCGACACCGTTACGCCAAGAGCTGGCCAATGACCGAGTTAGGGAAACACTTGGTCGCGACCGAGTCCACGCCAGCGATCATTGCCGCGAGCTCCACTAGTTCCTTGCCGCCCACGTCGCGGATCCCCTTCACGGTCCGCACGGCGCGGAAGCGGGAGATAGTCTTCTTCATGTCGCCAAACTTTTTGAAAATCTTGACCATCCGGAGCACACGCGCGATGGGGAAGGCGTTGCTGCCCAGCGCAATGCCCAGGGCCGTGAGACACTTGGGCACACTGAAGGACTCGGCACGCGCGTCGAGGTTTCCGTCGGTCTCGAAGATGGAAAGGGCACGCTCAGTGTGCGGAACCCAGAGGTTGGAGGAGAGCCAGGTCGCAGTCGCGTCCTCCCCCGCATCGAGCACGTCGGAGGGGATACTGTCCAGCCGGTCCAGGAGGGCCGAGGTCTCGGGGTCCAGCTCAAAGTCGTCGTCATCTGTGTCGTCGCGAGCCACCATGTCAATGTCTCGGGCTTCGAAGACAGTGTCTGCCAGTGCGGGAGCGACGTCCGGCATAGGCGCCGGAGCGGCCATGCTGTGGCCCACGAGAAGGGCGATAACGGCGGAAATGGCGATGGAGATCTTCATATTTGAGGTGTGTTCGATGGAGGTGTTGTCGTTGTTGGGAAGTTTGGGGCTCGATGTTGGGGTCTTTATATACCTTTCTCGCTGCGCTCTTGCTGATGGTTTCCTCTGAGACCTAGACGTTCCAAGTCCAAGGTATCACGGTATCGGTCAGCGGAGGCCACAACTAGACGTCAATTCTCAACACCTCCGCTCTCGACGCTCTTGTCACGCTGAGGGGACGCCAGACACATCGCGAAGCCGATGTGACCCCGACGTGATCGCGAGATGAAGCGACGCCGAGCCGGATCGTGGGTCTTGCATCGTGAGCGGAGGCCCGGCAGCAGACCACAGAGCGACAGCCATGTCAGCTGGTCATTGACAATCCCATCAGCATCGCCATTGTCATCGCCTCTCATGGAGAACACATCGGTCACCTGTTCGAAGGACGTCGCAAGTTGCCTCCCTCTCCCAGTCTGGGCGGCGGTGACAGAGCTCCGCGGATCACGGATAAGTATCCTCGGCCGCATCCATCGACAAGCGCAAGGCCGTTCAGATAAGATCCGTCTCGATCGGTGACTTGTCCGATCGAGCCGTGTCATTGCCTCCAGAAGAGAAATTGTCTGCATCGAGCTGAGACCGTCATGCGACGCGACCGGATTTCATCGCCACGAAATGCCAAGCCGGCAACAGATTAGCATCCCTCGGCCGCGCAATTCCTGATTAGATTACGTGGCCCTTCCCGAGTAGAACACCCCTAAGAAGCACTATGTACAGAGACTGACTCGGCTCTTTCTTCCGTTCTAGATGTTCTAGACGACGTCGGAGAGGCTGTGATCTACCACAATCGACTTGTGATAAGCTCGCGAGCGGGCACGGAGACATCACCGCGTTAAGGTAGCGATAAGCTCGTATGCTCGACCGAGAAGGATGCATGCGGTGCAGCAGTTACGATAAGAATGCCAGAAGTAGTGGAAGGAAGAAAGCGAGGGAGCATTGCCACAATCTCGGATCCGAAGATAAGCTTTCCCACTCCACACCACCCACGACTTACCTTCAGCCATGCCTGCCCGATGATTAGATTGCCCCGAGTCATCGATGGCGGGGATACAGATTTCGCCGCGCGGTAAAGGCGCCAACAGATTACACTCCTCGGTCGAGCTTTGTGAGCAGTGCTGACGATAAGATTGCCCCTTCCGTCTAACGACGATTCCAACTATCCTGATAGAAACAAGGCCAGTCGGGCGACAAGGTCAGACTAGATGGCTTGCATAAATCGACTCCTCTAAACGTCAGAAATTACAATCCAGGGCTGCAGCTTCTTCTTTTATCCTCTACTCATATCGTTCGTCGTCTCGTCGTCATCGAAATATCGAAATATATACTTGGAAAAAAAGGGAGCGTGTGCGGTCGGGCGTAGCTTGGAAAAGCATGCACAGAAGAAACACTCCTCGGCTCCGTCCTGCTCGCGTGCCGCGCTCCCTCCGTCTACTACTCTGTATTGCGCGTTTCCGAAGGCTTGACTGGTGCAGCTCCGCTTACACCGCTTGCCTCGCACTCGCCCTCTCACCCTCGCTTCGCTCGTGCCGCTCCGCCTAGACTACCCAGCATACCCATACGCCGGATACACCGGTACGATCTTCTCGGGACACTAAACCAGATTGTCGATGTAGTCCTGCGGCGGCCTGGTCGGCACTGGCGGCGCGGGACCCGTCGGTAAATGCGTCAGTGGCCTAGCCTTAGTCGGCGTGCTCTCCAACGGCACGCTCGGGCTCGCAGCCCCGAGGAACGAGTATCGGCCATTAATCGTGGCCAGGGGCGAGGTCGGCGTGTCGCCCAACAGGCTGATGGGCGGGAGTTGGGGAGGGAGCGTGCTCACGCCCGGCTCGGGTTCAGGCGACTCGAGGTCTCGCGGCGTGCGGATCGCGTCTTCGTAGGAAGTTGGGGCTGACACGCCGGAGGAGGCAGAGGGACCGGGCGGGGGGGAGACGGAGTTCGTGGCCCGGGCTACGCGCGTGGTCGCCTCTTCGTATCGCCGCCGCATCATCTCCTTCTCCTCCTCGGCGGACAAGTATGGTTTCTGCTGAGACTGCGATGCCAGCGGGCGAGGTGGCGAGTTCCCGGGAATCTGGATCGGGGGCGCTTGGCGCGGGTCCGCGGGACGCTGGGAGCCGGAGCCGCCAGAGCCGCTAGCGACACGGCTCTGCGCCTCCTCGAAGCGTTGCCGCATCATCTCTTTTTCCTGCGCTGCAGTCATGTAGGCCGCCGGCGTGGAGCTGGACTGGGCGGGAGGCGTATCCACGACATCCTCGAAGGCCGGGGGAGCGCCGCTCGGCACCCCGCTGTCGGAGGGCGAGGTGGCGCGCGCAACGCGGTTCGTCGCCTCCTCGTATCGCCGGCGCATCATCTCCTTCTCCTCCGCGGCGGACATGTATGCGGCAGGCACACTTGCCGGGGGAGGCGAGCCGGCAGATTGCTGTCGCACAGGCTGGGCCGCGGGCTGAGCGCTGCCGTTGCTGCCACTGCTCCCACCCGCAACACCGTCGACGGGCGCGCCAGTCGTGCTCGCCACACGCCGCGTGGCCTCCTCATACCGCCGGCGCATCATCTCCTTCTCTTCCGCCGCGCTCATGTAAGCCGCAGGAACCGAGTTCTCGCGCTGAGGCGTCGGCGAAGCGGTGCCGGCACGACCCCCCGAGCCGCTGGCCACGGCAGCCGCGGCGGGCGAGCCCGTAGCGGACGCCACACGGTTCGTGGCCTCCTCATACCTCCTCCGCATCATCTCCTTCTCCTCAGCCGCGGACATGTAGAGCTTCTGCTCCGGCGACTGGGCGGCAGGCGCCTGCGACATGGGCGGGGACTGCGCGCGGTCAGAGCTCGAGCCCGAGCCGACACCCGTAGCGCGAGCGACCTTGTTCGTCGCCTCCTCGTAGCGCTTGCGCATCATCTCCTTCTCCTCGGCAGCAGACATGTACGGCTTCTGCGGAGTCTGGTTCGGCGTCTGCTGCGGGGTCTGGCTGGGCGTGCGGTTGTGCCCGGCGTTCGAGGGCGGAGGGCTCGGCGACGTCGCGAGCGGCACGCCGGTCGCGCGGGTGACGCGGTTCGTAGCGTCCTCGTACCGCTTGCGCATCATCTCCTTCTCCTGCGCGGCGGACATGTACGACTCAGCGACGGCCGAGGGCTGGCCACCAGGCGGAGGACCGGCACGGGAGCTCGAGCTTGCAGCCACCGAGCCATCGGCTGCCGACGAGGAGCCAGCAGCGGTGCCGTTACCGAAGAGCTCCTCGTAGGAGATCGGAGCCTCGTCGGGCCCAGGTGGCGGTGCAGACGAACCAGTGGGGGCGCCCGACGCAGCGTCACGGTTCGCGACGGCTGCTTCGTAGCGCAGGCGATCCTTCTCCTGCCCCGCGGTCGGGTACTGTCCGTTGACGTTGGAAAGCGACGAAGAATGCGAGTGTCCGAGCGCTGCTGCAGCGCCAGCGCCAGCGACACCCGCGACGGCAGCCGCCACAGCAGGGGCAGCGTAGGAAGAGCTGCCGCTGGCTTGTGACGGGCCACCGACACGGTTCTGGGCTTCTTCGTAACGCTGTCGCTGAATATCCTTCTCCTGCGCAGCCGAAGCAAACTGCCCAGGCGCGGCACTGCCGTTCGCGCCAGCGTGGGCGTATCCGGGCGGTGCGCCGACGGGCGCACCAGGGTGAGCGGGCGTCGGGGTCGAGGTGCCGGATCCGGAAGCGACAGCGTTCGCCTGACCAGCGGCCGTGGGCGACTCGGAGATCGCGCCATCAGTGGGACGCCACTTGTTCGACTTGCTGTGCGTGAGATTTCCAGGCAGAGGCTTATCGCGCAGCGACTCGACGGCAGGCGGCGACGCAGTGTTGCTCCTGCTGGCAGGGTTCGGCGTCGGCATCGTCGTGAACTGGCGGTCGCTGGGAGCGGGTCCCCAGTCCGACGTCGTCGTCGTGCTCGTGGTCGTCGAGGACGAGCGCCGCGGGAACAAGCCCGTGATCGTGTTCGCGGCAGCACCAAGGCGGCCGGCGATGGGGCCGTTGGCGGGCTGGCTCGGACCGGCTGCCTGCGGCCCTCCGGCCTGGTACGGCGTGGGCGGCTGAGCTCCGTTCTGCATCTTGTTGCTCAGCGACGTGGCGGATGACGAGGGGTCGGACAGCTGCGGGCTCGACTTGAACATCTGGCCCGAGAGCGAGTTCAGCGGTCCCATACCGCGCTGGCTCTCCGAGAGGCCGGGTACGTATCCGAGGTCCCTGTCTCTGTCAGCGCCGAGATGATAGAGTCACTTACCTGACGAACTGCGTCGATGCCTGCTTTCCAGAGGCGCAGATGTCGCAGGGCTGCTCGACGACAATGTTGCCGTTGTCACAGATAGCCTGCACGACAATCTTGTACTCGATGCCGAGCGTCTTGGCTCCGCGGACGGTCAGCATGGCCTCGGTCGCAGGCGGCACCGGTACGACAAGGCTTCCCTTAAAAGCCTTCTCCTCTCCGGGGCGTATGGTCTGGTTGATCGTGAAGCGCTTCGAGGTGACGACCTCGGTCTTGGTTGTCGGCTGACCAGGAGGCTTCTTAGACTTCTTGGTCGACTTGCCGTCCTGGCTCTGGACGGCCGTGAACATCTCGACGAGCGAGACGTCGAGAGCCTGGAACGTGAAGGGCCGCGGGCTGTTTGACCTGAGCAGCGTCATGAGGAAGACAGAGTCGCCAGGTCCGAATGCCTGCTGCGGGCGCTCGACGACGAGGCTGACGCTGCCGTCCTGCGACTGGCCGACCTGCTGTGTCGACGCCTGGTACTTGGGCCAGGCGGACATGAGATCGTAGCGAATGATGCGCAGGTGCTCCGAGGTAGTGGTCTGGGTCGGGGACGACTTGCGGAAGAGGCCGCCCTTCTGTTTGTAGCAGATGCTGGCGACGAGCTCGTAGCTGATCGTGGCGCGCTTGTTGTCGAGCGACGGCGGGAGGTCCTCGATCGGCAGCGGGATGACGAAGCGGAAGTCGCGGTTCGGCACGACCTCGTACTCCTTGCCCTCGCCGGCCTTCCAGAGGAGGTGCACCTTGCCGACATGGGTGTAGGCGGGGGTGCCTTGGGGCGGCGCAGGACCGCCCTTCACGGTCTCATACTTGCGAACCTCGACGCGGACCCACTTGGCCTTAACAGGTTGGGTGACGGTGCGGACCTCGACGGTGCCCTGTACAGTCGCGCCGTCGCGGTTCTCAGCGGGAGGGATGCCGGGGTACCCGAGGATGAAGGGGCGATGGGGGGTGGCGCGCAGCGAGATGCGCACAGGCCCACCGGACTGGGTCATGCGGGCCGGACTGTAGCGGTTTCAGCGGGCGGGAGAAGCGAGCGTGGTGAGCTGGATGGAACGATGGACCGGTGAGGAGGAAGACACCGAAGGTGAAGCAGCCGATCCAGCGGAGGGTAGGGAGGAGGGGAGATGTCGGGATACAGTCGATGTAAGGGTGGAGGAAGACGGGGCGTAGTGCGCAAGGGGGGGGGGGGGGTGTGGCAAGAGAGTGACTGGGGTGTTGTTAGGTCGGTGTTGGAGAGGATGTAGATGACGATGACGGAGAAAGAGAGAGAGAGATGAGGGATGGATGACGAGGGCAGCGGGGGTGGTGGATGAGGAGGATCAATCGGCGGATAGGGAGCAGGGCTGAAAGGATCAAAGTCTGGATTGTGAGGCCGTGTGAGGCCGTGCCGATGGGTATGGGACAGGATGAATCGCTCAGGACACCCGCAAGTCAGGACACGGCGGCGGGTCAGGCTCGCTCGCTCCTCCTGGCTGGCTGTGGCTCGGCTCATCTGATCATCTGTCCCTGGCACACAGGGCGGGGGGCCAGCGGCATACCACCATCGCAAGGGGCCGCGCTTGGGGGGGGCTCATAGGCCGAGACAAGCGGACCTGCGCACCTGCATCCTCAACCCAGCGCCCGCATCAGCATACAGTGCCCAGCATCGCCTGCTCACTGTGCGCAGCAAGCACCGACGAGAGTGCGTGATGCACGACCGCACCAGTCCACGAGCTCTGTTCCCCCCAGCTTTGTCGGCTGGTTTTCACCCCCCGCAGCAGTCAGACGAAACAAGGTTT
Source organism: Trichosporon coremiiforme (assembly GCA_039545355.1). Classification (NCBI taxonomy): domain Eukaryota; kingdom Fungi; phylum Basidiomycota; class Tremellomycetes; order Trichosporonales; family Trichosporonaceae; genus Trichosporon; species Trichosporon coremiiforme. The sequence goes on along the minus strand of BCJJ01000047.1, from coordinate 71,049 downwards.
CCCTCCCCCTTTCCAGCTGAAACGAGTGAAACGCTCCTCCTTCTCGGTAGCCCTTTGGAGCTAGTGCCCATCCGCCCTCCTCCGGCTGTTCCCTCCTCCCTCGACCTTCTCGGCATGGCCATTATCTCTTCCAGCACGCTCGAGCTGTTCCCTCATGCATTACGCGCTGGCCAGAACAGCTCATCTGGCCAATGGCCAAGTGGTAGCTTTACGCTCTTTCATTGGGACCTACCTCACTGGGACCTCGCTGGACCTTTTTCGTCGGAGCTTCGACCGACGACGAGTCTGACGGTATGACAGCGGTACGACAGCGGCCATCGCGCGGTGCCCGCTGTCACCTCGTGCTCACTTCAAGCATGTGTGTCCATGTGCTGCGCGCTATCTGCTGCGGTCTTGGTGGTGGGAACAGGAGTACGCAAGCCAGGTGCACACCTGTGCCGAAAGCCCGGCGAAGACTGAACAAGCTCAGCGTGCGTGACTGAACGGGCTCCCGATAATGAAGCGGGGTCTGGAAGCTCGCTCTTCCTGCAACTGGACTGGCTGATGCGCTGATGGACCGTGGACAGACTTTTTTTTACGCAGATCACAGGAAGAAGCCCCAACTCTAAATCCTCCGAAGCATTGCGCAGCAGAGAGTGCATCGCCATGTACGAGTTCGCGTCGACGCGTCGATGAGTGAGTGACCCACCCCAGACTCATGTACGGCACTGCTTCCCTACGACGTCCCTACCGAAGCAGCGGTTATGTTTGGCTGGCTTTCGTAGCGGTGACGGCGGGACACAGGTTTGGACGCCACCACATTGAATACGATCCTTGAGGCTTGGGGCCTTGGGGGCTGACTGGGAGAAGAGGGCGACCGTGGGAACATAACTTCGGCGTGTTGAGAATGGGCGAGGTGCCGGCGCCGACTGCAACCGGGCACTCGCACAATCTTCAACGAAGACATGACATGACATGGTAGTGCGTGCTTCGGCTGGCGTTGAGCCCCTGCGGGGCCTACGAGGCCGATGAACTTGAAACTGAGCCTCACACAGTTAAAGCTCATCCCAGAGCTCAGCGAAAGCTCCTCAATCAGAGGATCGACTGCTTCGCCCGGTGCAGGAGTCGGAGCAGGAAGCGATGCACTACTACGTGAGTGGATCCTGATACGCGGTGGATGGCCTCTATACTCTATGTGCATAGCCCACCAGGCAGTGGTAGAGTTGCGCTCTGATTGATGGAGGTAGATGGCGACAGGTGGTGCAATGCGGAGGTGCGGGATCGGTCCGAGCTCGGGCTGCTCGGTGATTTCCCGATCGTCGAGTCAACATTCCAGACCACGTCTTGTCACCACCTCCACTTCCTCTCTCATCCACTACCTCCTCATCAGACTTTCCCTCTCCTCGATCACGATGACGACGACAAACGGAACATCGGCGCCGAAACAAAGCTTGGAGTATGACATTCGCCCCGTCGACCCGGACCAGCTTAAGCTGCTGCGTCACGAAGTCCTCTGGCCATCCATCGCCCTCGGCGAGCAATTGGCAGACTACGACTACGCCCTCGGCGCACTGCATTTGGGTCTCTTCCTCCCTCCCTCTCAACTCCGAACCCTCTCCATCCCCCCCGCCTATGACGAGTTGCCAGTGGGCGTAGTAACCCTCGTCCCGACACCGTATACACCCCCCCTCCCCTCCTCACTCACCTCAACTCTCCCCGACTTTACGGGCGAACCGGCAACCCAGCTGAGAAAGTTTGCGCTACACCCCAACCTCCAAGGCCGCGGACTGGGACGGATCATGTTTGACGCGTGTGTGTCTGCCCTGCAAGCTAAGGACAAGCAGGACGGAAGGGAGGGAAAGAGGTTATTGCACTTGGACGCCCGCACGAACCAAGTCGGCTTCTATGAGCGCCTAGGACTTGCAGTGCTCGATGAGAAGGTGTTTACGAAAGTCGGGCCAAATGGGGATGGACCGTCTATACCCCACTTGAGGATGGGCATCGCCATCTAGACCGCAGACTACGTTCTCATCTAGACCGCAGACTACAGTCATCTGGACCGGAGTCAAGCAGACCACCGACGTCTGACCATAGAAGTGCAATGGGTTGCATAAATGTGACAATAGATATGGTACGCTCAACGTGTCTCCCACTCTCATCGTCTGTTGGTCTCGCTCCGCTGAGCGAGTTTTGCACAATGTGATCATGTAGCTCCTCGGTACACTCCGATCTTCCAGCCCCGGACCACCGCCACCGCGGGCGGCGTCCCCGTTACACTGCGATCTCGGCCTCGGGCCACGATCAAAAGTTCATGACCTTGATGCTCCCATGGTTGGTTCCAAAGTCATTATCCTCGCTCCAGATGTCCGGCCTGCAGACAGTGAGAATGCGCTCGGCATCAATGAGGGGGATCGTGTCCTCCTCGCACTCCTTCCTCGTAATGAGGTACGGGAACTCGTGTCCGCACGTCACGTCGTCGTCGAGGGGGAGGCTCTTCTCGTGCTCGTCGGGCGCGAGCACGAGCTGGATGCCGTCCCAGTCCCCCTCTACTGCGTCCAGGTCCGTGACCTCGTCGCCTGTCAATTTGCCCTCGGACGCGAGCAGGTCGAGCCGCTTGTTGATCTCGTGCTGCACGCGGCGTCGGTCAAAGTCGTAGCAGCACAGGTGGGGCACGAGCACGTGTCCGTCCTCGCTGCTAGAGTCCTCCTCGGGCCCGAAGAGCACCTCTTCCACCGTCACGTAGCGGTTCTGGTACACGTAGCACACCCACTCGGCTTGCGGGTGTTTCGGGCCCAGGGCACGGACATGCGGCGCGAGCTCGTCCCACGTCACGGTGCGCGGGACGTCGGCCCAGAGCTCCTCGAGCTGCTTCTCGCTGATCGTCACGGCGGCGGGGGGGATGAACGTGTTCCGTGCCAGGCGCTCGTCCATGTCCTCCAAGGCGGGGAGGTAGGAGATCAGCAGCGCCTTCGGGAACACGAACATGAAGTGCAGGACGTCAATGTCGTCTGGCTCCTCGATGTTGAGCAGCTGCTGCCGCACTGATACCAGGACTACGCCCGTACCAGGGTCCGGGACGAAGGGCGGCGGCGCATGCAGCGGGTACTCGGGGAAGGACTGGCGCGGGGGCGGCTCGACACGCACGCTCATCTGCGGCGGGAGGATGTTGTTCCGCAAATCCGTCGTGAAGCGGGGCAGATCGAACGTCTTGACGAGCGTCGGGCGCCATCGCCGGTCGCTGTCCGAGGGCAGCTGGTCGAAAGGCGGGAACGCGTACAGGTCCAGGTGGTGCGAGAAGTCGAGGTCGTGCGCGTCGTCCACCTCCGCCACGGGTCGATAGGCCGTAACGATGAACGACGTCGGGGTCAGCAGCTGGAAGGACACGAGCTCCTGCTTCGCCGCGCTCGTCAGCTCGCAGCACATCCGCCCCGTCGTCCAGTTCCATCCGACGAGCTGGTCGGGGATCCGCACGTGCACGCGAGGCATCGCCACATCCCGCACCTGCTGCTTGCGGAGGACGAACAGCGAGTTGTCGCAGATTTGGAACTCGAGGTTCGACGTCGTCTGCCATCGTGTGGGGTGGAAGTTGAGCACGGGCGTCTCCGCTCGAGGGTGCGGTTTGAACGTCGACAGGCTCAGGAGATGGATCTCCATACAGTACATGATCGTCCCTCTGTCGCGGTGTCCCCTGGCTGTCAGTTGGTCTGCTCCTTGAAGAAACTCACGAGGTCGCAAGGAGCAGCAGATCCTGCCCCGGGTCCACGGCGAGCTCGTGGATGACGAACGACGACTTGTAGTGCGTGCGGACGCTGTCGAGGTCCGACTCCTCGGTGTCCTCGACAACCTCGTCGACGTCCTCGTCGTGCACGCTTCCGTCGACCGTCATCTCCTCCCACTCGTTGGGCTTCCGGAAGTCGTACACGGCCAGGTCACGGCTGTACGTCGCATGGTGCCCGCCGAGCGTCAAGTCCACGGGCGATCGCAGCAGCACGCCCTCGAGGTACTCATACAGCCGCCCCTCGGCTTCTCGGAACGGCACGAGCTTCTCGGTCGACGGGGACAGATTGTGTAGCCGCGTCAGACGCTCGCGCAGCTGCGAAAGGAGGTTCACAGACGATTTCGGGACCTGATGCGGCATGTCGGGTCGCGCCTTGAGGGCGTTTGGGTTCAGGCGGAGCGAGTTGGCAAGCAGCGCGTGGCGCAGCGACACCGCCGACGAGTTGGACATGAAGGAGTGGATGTGCTTGCACACCTGTCTTGTCAGCTCCGCAGTCTCTCCACAGCACACAGTCGCCAGCTCCGACTGGCGGCGAATGAGCACTCACCCTGTAGCACTTGGACAGCGAGTCGACGTCCAGGTTCATGATGATCTCCATCAGGATCTCCTCCGGCATGTCCATCAGCGTCACACGTTGGCCCTCTCTCGGTGTCTCATAGGATAGCCGCTTGTGCTTGGTGCCGGGGAAGGAGGGGTCATCGGAGAAGGGGGAGTTGCGACTGGAGGGGAGCTGGCTGGGTGGTTCACTGGGCTCGCCGGTCGTCACGGTCGAGACCGACGACGCCGACGGGGTGGTGGGCTCGCTTCCCGGGTCCATGCGGCCTGCTGATGCCCCCATTCTTTTCCGTTTGCGCGTTGAGGACAGTATGGTGGATAAGTGCGGCGATGATGTAGCGACTGCAGCATTGCTGCGATCTCGGTTGCCTGGAGTCCACAAAATGAAATCAGCGTCTGGCGGGAGCAAACCCTGCGCACCGTCCCTGGGTGGCGACACCCATCCGCCACCACTATCGTAGCCAGGTGTTCAAGGCAACCTTCCGTATGGCGCCGAATGCACAGAAGCGTTCGACTCGTAATCGAGTAGCAAAGTATACATCAAGATGTCTAGCGCGAGCCCAGTCGTTACATATCGTTATTCTAATGTCTTAGATGTCCTCATGGACGATGTCCATGATCGCAGGGGCAACCTGCTTCCTCGTGGACTTGGCGTTGCCCTGCTCCCAGACACGAGCGACACGGCCATCATGCCCGACAGCAACCTCGCCAAACTTGTCGGCGTACTCGAGCTTCTTGCCCTTGCCCTCCCAAGGCAGAAGGTCAAGGACGCCACCCGTGCGTTCCATGCCGGTGGCGAGCGTGTCGCTGACGTACCGGCAGAGAGCGGCGTCTGGGATGCTACCCCCGGGGCGGACAACGAGCAGGATCTCGCGCTTGCTCTTGCCCTTCTTCTCGCTCTTGTACGTCGTGAGAACGCCGAGCACATCAATGTCCTTCTCGGTCATGAAGCTGTCGCACGTCTGCAAGTACGTCGTCCAGTCGTCCTTCTCCTGCTTGAGCTGGTTCTTCAGCGACATCGGGACAGTCGCGAGACCGATGTTGAGGACCTGGACCTTCTTCGTGTTCTTGGGGTGCCACACATACTGCTTGTAGTCACGAATGAGCAAGTCGTGCGTCGACATGCCAGTCACGTTGAATTTGACCTCGACAAGCTCGTTGCCAAAGCGCAGCAGCGGGTCGGGAACCTGGTCGCCCGCAATCGACTGCAGGGCCGTGACCTTGTTGTCATCGACGAACGTCGAGAGGGGGTACAGGAATGCAGCAGCCGCGCGGTCAACTTCAGTGGCCTTGCCGCCCTCCTTAAGGCCATGCGTGTCGATCATGATCGAAGACAGAAGCAGCGTCGCGAGTTCGCGGGGCACGGGCGATCCGGCGATGCCGGCCGGTCCAGAAATCGAGGCCTGCCACTGGGGCTGGAAGTGCTTGGTGACAAGACTGGAGCAGCTTCCGGTCGGGAAGACGATCAGGCGCGTAACAGCGCCGTTTGAGCGCTCCTCGTCCTCGTGGTGGTCGATGATAGCGTCGACCTTGTCCTCGTTGTCGCCAAAGTCCGGCAGCAAGCGGTTGTGGTCGACGAGGTCGAACCGGACTCCGAGAGAGCCGAGATCCTCCGTCGACACCGGCAGGTCCTCCGGAGACAGCAGGTCCTCGGGACCGATGAGTGACGTCTTGAGGGCGAGAATGTTCTCGGGACGCAGGCGGATGTACTTTGAGGGCGTCATCATAAGGGGCACAGTTCGCTCCGCATTGAGAGCGGTGTTCAGAACAGAGAAAGCAACAGCCGAGGAGATGGAGTCGAGGTCACCTGCTTCGTTACCGTTCACAAGGTGCCATCCGGACCCATTACCCTTCTTGAGGTCATCAATGAAGAGCTGGTTGTGGGCCTGGAGGAAGTCGGCGAGCCTACCGGGCATGGTTGCTAATTGCGATGCGAGGGTGGCAGTCGAGGAAGGTATGGCTGCAGTCGTGAGAGGTCGTGAGACGCTTGAAGTCGTAGCGTTCTGTGCAGCGAATGCCGCAGGTGCTGGAGCAGGCGAGCAGGCAATCTTCTCGTGAAGCGCAGGCGATAACTTGTAGACGGGACCGGGAAGGCAGAGCCTGACGTACTGGCCCTTGAGGAGGAGAATGGTGGAGAGGACAGCGACGACGGAAAGTGCGCTGAGGAGGAGGAGGCAGTGGAGGGGGCGAAGGCGAAGGCGAAGTCGTCGCTTGGGGCGGTGGTGGGCTGATGGAGTGGAAGGGAGGGGAGGGGATGCGTTTCTGAGTGGCTGATACTGAGCTGTGGCCATACGTTGTTTGATGAAAGACGCGCTACGTCTCAGGCGGATCGTCATACCCACTCCATCTTCTGCGCATCCTCATTCCGCACCACCCAGGCGGGACCAGATGTAAATAGACGTATGTGTTGCGCACGTGGCGATATCACGACGGCTCAGGTACGATCGAGGCTCTGGAACAGAACCAGAAGTTGTTGAGCTCTTCTGCACACTTCGCGGAACCAGGGTGTAGGAAGATGATAAGATGACATTGCGTAGTGCGAAGAGTAGCCCAGTCGTACCTACTTTGGCAGCCGTACAGAGTGCGCGGCTTGGCAGGAGGCTCTCAAAGAAAATCCAAGGGTAGATGGCGGCCCAGAGTCGACGCCATGACAACGCCTGCAGTTGCTAACAGATGGAAGTTCTGCAGGCTCATAGCATCTTGCGCTGTTGATAGGATCAAGGGGAATGCATGATGTTGTCAAGGCTGATCTTTTGCACGACTTGAACGGAGTGGACAAAGCCCCCCACGTGGTGTGCCAAGGTTCAGGCACGCCCGACGCGGTCGCGTCAACCAGACGTAATGTCAACAAAAGTCCGGGACGTCCTAAACAATCGTCACAACATCACCCACCATGGACGCCGGCACCAGCAAATTGCACTACCCCCTCATCGCCGGATACAGGATAGGCGAGGAGATTGGTGGTGGTGGCTTCTCTAAGTGAGTTTTCTTGGCTGCATGCAACTGACGAGGCAGAGTCTTTCGCGCCATCGACGATGAGCACTCGAAAGTCGCGGCGTGCAAGGTCGTCAACGTGTTTGTTTCGTCGACGCAGCACGCCACCCCCAACGTGAAAGAGCTCCAAAAGGAGGTGCAGGTGCACAAGTCGCTGAAGAACTCGTACATCCTCGAATTCCTTCACTCTGAGATCGTCGACAAGGCGAAGGAAGCCGCCGGTGAGGTGCCCGGACTGTACATGCTGTTGGAGCTTGCGGTCGGAGGCGACTTGTTCGACAAGATTGGTGAGCTAGTTGTGCTTCGTGTAGCTAACGCGCAGCTCCTGAAGTCGGTATCCCAGAGGACCTTGCCAAGTTCTACTTCGCGCAGCTGGCGTCGGGTATTGTGAGTTGCGGCGAAGAGATTAGTGAACTCATAGGCAGGAGTACATTCACTCGAAGGGCATTGCCCACCGCGACCTGAAGCCTGAGAACCTCCTGCTTGCTGCGAACGGAAACCTCAAGATCACCGACTTTGGCCTCTGCGCTGTGTTCCGGTACAAGGGCAAGGAGCGGTTACTGAGTGGACGATGCGGCAGTCTGCCGTATGTTGCTCCTGAGGTAAGTTGAGGTCAAGACTCCGTAGCTTACTCCAGCTCGGCGCGCAAGGACAGTCGTACAAGGCGGAGCCCGTCGACATCTGGGGAATGGGTGTAGTGCTCTTCACGATGCTTGTTGGCAGTGAGTTTGCTTCCTCCGAGCGCTTAACTGACACCAGATACGCCATGGGACGAGCCGTCCGAGAATGCGATCGAGTTCCGGGCCTACGTTAACGGCGAGATCTGGCAGTATGATCCCTGGTGCCGGATACGCGGCCAGGCGCAGAGTAAGCTGAAAGGTCCCACAGCAGCTGACAAACAGATATCCTGATGGGGCTGCTCACGATCGACCCGCGGAGACGTCTGACGATCGAGGGTATCAAGCAGCACTCGTGGTGCATGACGTGCGTATCTGACAGTCCTTTGAGTTCAGCTTACCACCAGGCCCTCGCAGCTCACGAGAGAGCAAATTCCCGAGGCATTGACGCAGGGAATGCGCACGACCGGAATGATGTCCGTGGCCGACCCAACATTCACGCAGGGCGACCAGGCAGACTACGCCGTGGAGTACGTCCCCTTTCCTTGCTGTCGCTAACGTCCAGGCGCTCTCAGCGCGTATTCGGCAACTCGCAGTGGTCCTCGCAGTGGAACCAGCAAGAGTCGCAGTTCATGCGCGGGACCGGAAACCTGACGCAGGGCGGAGACTTTGACAACAATACGACGCGATTCTGGCTCGCCCTCGACCCCACTGACGCCTTTGCATTGATGCAGCAGTACCTCACTGGCATGCTCGAGGAGCAGAACGTGCAGGTGAACGCGGCACGCAACGCGATCCGCGTCCACAAAGCCGCGGGACAGAAGAGCGTCACGGGCGTGTTCCTCCTCAAGGCGAGCGACACGCACGCCCCCAGTGGGCAGACACTCGTCTCCATGCGCCGAGAAAAGGTGAGCTGAGCATATCGTGCGTTGAGCTGACAATGAAAGGGGTCGATTCTGCACTGGCGTGCGTTCTGGTGGTCGATAGTCCGGAGCCAGCAGCTCGAGCAGTACATTGTCCGCGGAGATGCGTAGGTCGTGTCACAGAGATAGAGAGAGGTTACGAGTGTCCAGAGTAACGAATAGACGGTTCATGTATAGAGTACTCTTGTCAGTTCGTTGACAAGTTACGCCACGAATCCGCAGGTCGCCGCATCGCTAGCCCGCTTAGGCTCTGAGCTAGAATACTGCCGGGTGATAGCTCAAGCGAGCAAAGATGGCGAAGCTATATGGAGCTACTTGGCGCACTGACTGGACAGATCGCTTCGATGTAGCGCCCGTAGCCCACCTAGGCAGTCAGTCGACGAGTCACAATAGAGGTAGAGGTACGCCTGCCTTGCACCAGCTGTGCACCAGCCATGCCAACTGCGGTCTGGATTCGCAAGCTCGCAAGTGAATACCGAACACGGTTAGATTCTCGGACTGGTCCGAAAACCGGTTACCAGATGCAGATGATAGTTGTGGGGTAGACTGAGACGCTAACACCTGAGACCCCGGCTGTACTGGGTCTTGTGTATGCGTGCATGCGTGTAGCCGTTATGTAGCATCTGTGTGGGCGTGTGGGCGTGTGGAATGATCGGCGCACGCCCTTGTTCCGATTCAGCGAGACCTTATATGACCTAATCAATCTCTTATAACGGCGTCTGCAAAACCAGCAGACACGGGGTGTGTTGCGCGCTGCGGCAGGCTGCGGCGGGCGATGGTGGGCATGGCGGGCAGCTCACTCCTTGTTAGAGCAGAGTACCTGAGCTGGGCTGGGTGCTCCTGAAATGTCCGAAGACAGGAGACCCTGGCACACGCTCTAAGCCCTGCAGACGTGAAGGCCGAACAAGGACGGCGATGGACGAGGGGAGGAGGTGCAACCTATGCTGGTCATGTGGACACTGGAGGGCATAGCGCCGGCGTAGCGCCTGCTCAGCCCTGCGCTGTCGGGGGTAGTCGCTGAGGACAGGAAGCAGCGGAGATGCCGGGGATCAGATCTAACGATTCAGACTATGGCGCTCACCCGTGGGTCCCCGGTCGCTGGCTCAATCCTCGTTCCCCATGATGGCTCTGCTGCCGTCGTGCCTTGCCCTGCTTCCGGAACTCTGAACGGCCTGATACCCGATCAACATCCCGCACCCAGCCAAGCCCAGCCAGCCTACCCAACCTAGCCAGCCTAGCGCGTCCATCCACCTCACACCTTATACCCCGCCTTCCTCGCCGACAATGTAACCGTACACCTCACCTCACCTCTTCCCTCACCCCCACCCACTGCACCTCACCATGGCCCAGACCCTCACCGACGAAGAGTGCGAGACCCTCCTCGCCTGCGTCGACACTGTCGCTCCCTCCATCGCTGCAGAGGAGCTCAAGGCCCTCGCTCCTCACCTCGCCGACGATGTCAGCGAGCCCACCATCGCCGCCTTCTCCGCCGAGGTCCCCAGCAGCATCGAGAGCCTCCGCGAGGACCTCAAGTACCTCCTTCCCTCCCAGCTGCCCCCCGCCAAGCTCGCCGACCTCAAGATGGTCCTCGGTCTCCTCCGGTGAGCTGATCTCGTGACCACAGAGCTGACAGACAGCAACCCCTTTGGCTCGCTGCTCGTGACCTACTCCTTTACGCCGTTCCACCAGCAGCCCCGTGAGGTTCGGGAGCAGATCCTTTTCAGCCTGAAGCACGCCCGCACCGCCCTCATGCGCAAGATCTTCGACTCGCTGATCAAGCTGTCCTCGGCGCTCTACGTCCGCAACTCGGACCTCGTCCACAAGGCCATGCTGTACGAGCCCACCGTCACCGCGCCCCCGGCCGAGGGTCACTTCCAGTTCCAGTTCGCCGACCCCGATTCGCTGGACGGCCAGGAGTTTGACGCCATCATTGTCGGTTCGGGCTCGGGTGGCGGTGTCGCTGCCAAGCAGCTGTCTGAGGCGGGCATGAAGGTCCTTGTTATCGAGAAGGGCCAGCACTACGACCTCGCTGGCCAGCCGTACGACGAGCGCGAGGCGCTTAAGGTCATGTACGACCTTGGCGGTCTCGCCGCGACGGAGACGGGCGACCTCGGTCTCGTGTCCGGCAGCGTGTTCGGTGGTGGTTCCTCTGTCAACTGGGCCGCGTGCATCCAAACCCCCGCCGCGGTGCGCCAAGACTGGGCCTCGACGTACGGCCTTCCGTACTTCAAGACGCAGGAGTTCCAGGAGGACCTCGACGCTGTTTGGCAGTACATGGGTGTCTCGCTTCCCAAGAAGCAGAGCATCCAGAACCAGCTACTGCTGGAGGGTGCGCGCCGCCTAGGCTACGCGCACGCCCCTGTCGCACAGAACAACGGCAACGCCGACCACGACTGCAATCACGACTGCGCCAACGGCTGTCGCTCTGGCGGCAAGAAGGGCGGTGTGCACTCGTGGCTCATCGACGCCGCCAAGGCTGGCACGACCTTTGTCGTCGGCTGCTCGGTGCGCAAGATCCTGTTCACCAAGTCGCGCCACGCCAAGGGTGTCCTCGTCAAGACCCCCGAGGGCAAGAAGATCAAGATCAAGGCTCCCCGCGTCATCGCCGCCGGTGGCAGTATCCAGACCCCGGCCCTGCTGCTGCGCTCGCGCATCCCCAACCCCCGCATCGGCACGAGCATATACCTGCACCCGACCAACTACGTCTACGCCGTGTTCCCGGAGCGCACGAACCCGACGGACGGCCAGATCCTGACCAGTGTCGTGACCGAGTTTGCGAACCTGACGCCGTCAGGCCACGGAGTCCGCCTCGAGACGGGCATCATGCAGCCGATCGTGTCGACGGTGCTGATGCAGTGGCACGGCGGCAAGGAGTACAAGGCGAACATTGCGAAGCACTCGCACATGGCTGGCCTCATCGCGATCGCCCGCGACAGGGACCACGGCTACGTGCAGCTGAGTGCGGAGGGCGAGCCGATCGTGCACTACACGACGAGTGCGTTTGACCAGAAGTCGGTCCTGAAAGGCACCGTCGCAGCGGCAGAGTGCATGCTCGCCGTCGGCGCCGAGGAGATCATCGTCTCGGGCCGCGGCGTCAAGCCCTACAAGAAGGGCGAGGACTTTGCCGCCTGGGCCAAGATTGTCGAGGCCACCCCCTCTTCTGCTTTCGGAAGCGCACACCAGATGGGCTCGTGCCGCATGTCCTCGCGTCCGGGCGATGGTACCTGCGACCCCTCTGGCGCCGTCCGTGGCGTCCAGGGCGTGTGGTGCGCCGACGCCTCCGTCCTGCCCTCGGCATCCGGCGTCAACCCTATGATCTCCACCATGGCCGTGGCGCGCAAGGTGTCCCGCGGCATCGTGGACCAGTGGAAGCATGGTGATGCGGGTAAGGCGAGGCTCTAAGCCGGGCGCCAGCCCGGCGTCGAGGCCAGGCCCTCCTCCATCAGGTGCGAGACCAACCTCTGAAGTCTAAGCAAAGTTAAACCGTTGTATTTCTCCCGTCTTATGACACTCTTTGGTATCCATGCTGCTTGGAGGGGTACTGACGTGAAACTGACATGACATGACTATTTACACTGATCTGATCGGAGGTACAACTGTATAGACTTTTGCATATGGCGTGAGGGGGGTGGGAATAGGCAGTGGTTAGGCTGTGGGTTCAGGCTTCGGTGTCGTTGCGGGGGACGCGGGACGTTCCCTCGCATGAGGATAGGAGTAGTACGGGTGCGAGTAGTCGTAGTACCCGTACCCATAGTAGTAGTGCGGGGGGTAGTACTGCCCCTGGCTCACGAGGTACTGACCCAGCTGACCCGGCTGGCCCTGTGGGTGTCCTGTCGGCCCCGAGTGTCCCGAGTGTCCAGCCGCGTGCGCCGCCGAGGAGAGTGACCCATGAGCAGGCGTGTGAGTAGGCGTGTAAGCAGGCGTAGCAAGCGACGAGTGCGAGGTGGCGCTCGAATGCGAGGACGGCGCAGAAACAGGCCGAGCGGTTAAGGAGTGGTTGAGGGGCTCTGTATCCAGCCTCGGCTGGGGTCTGGGCGGGGGTTGGAACGCGTGGAACGCGTCCTTCAAGCTGATGGGGAGGGTGAGGTGTCGCGGGGTCAGGTCTCGGATTGAGATAGGGCGAGAGGAGGTGGACGATGTCGATTCGGCGGGACTCCGCCCCGACATGTCACCGACCATGCCGCCGACGCCGCCGCCGACGCCGGGGCCGCCCATACTCATCCCGCTCACGCCAGGCATGCCACGCATACCCGTCCCGCCGTTCACCCCGCCCATCTCACCGTTGTTACCTCCACCGACCCCACCGACCCCACCCACTCCACCCGTCCCAACCACGAATCCACCAGTGGCAGCGCCAGTCCACTGCCCGGCATAAGGAAACCTCAGATTCAACCCCGCATGCTCCGCGTGCGCATGCGTCCCAGGACTCGGGGGCGCATCCGCCCCGTCGTCCTCATAAGTCTTAGGCCTATGCGTCGAGTATCCAAAGGAACACTTATTCTTGCCACAGGGTTTGCACACCTTGCGCGGGGATTTTGGGTCGGAGGAGATGAAGCAGCGCCAGTGGTTTTGGAGACAGCGACGACACTTGGAATGCCACAGGACTTCTTTCAGAGAGGGGTCCTGCGCATATTCGGACTGTGTGGTGGTTAGTACTTACTTGAACTGCGAGAAAAATTGGAGGCGAGAAAGATTGCAGATGAGAGGAGGGAGGCAGAGGGAAGGGAAAGAGCGGAGCAGGTGGCACTCGCCCCGCTCGCACTTACCTCCTTGGCAAACTTGGCCATGTCACGTTTCGAATGCGCCTTGCGTTGTCTGATATTGTCCTCGAGGTTGAGCTTGGCTGCGCGGGAGAGCAGTAGCTCCGGCTTGAGCTCCCTGTCGTTAGCTTGAGGAGTTTGGAATGATGAGCTCACCTTAGCGGGGGGTCGTTGTAGTGGCTCGAAGGGCGGAGAGGCGCCATGCTGGTAGTAAAGTGGAGGGGTTGAGGGAGTGGAGGTAGTCGAGAGTGTGGTTCTGATGGAAACGACGAGGAGAATTGTTGATCGCGAGGAAGACTGTCTTGATGAGGAGAGATGATGGGAAGTGGCTACTGATGACCAGCGAAACCGCTGATGTCGAACTGCGCGTCGAGAGAAACAGCTAACGATTACTGGAAAGAGGAGGGAGGCGCGCAAACCAGGCCTTCATACGACGCGGCCGTTGACGAGAATGGAGAGACTGTAATTACTGATACTGGAAAACCACACGCCGGCCTTTATACTCCAGTGACAGAAAGGCTGGGCCGGAACCAAGGCTGATCGAAGCTGGATCGAAGCTGGGCGGACCGGCGTGTCTGGCGCGCCTTGTGTGCCGAGCCCGAGTATGCGAGCTGTGCGAGACGTGTGAGACGTGCGAGTGTGCGAAACGCGCGAGAGGGCAAGGACTGGAGCAATCTGAGTTCGACAAGAGGGAGAGGGCAAAACCGGGGTGCTCGGGTTGGCAAAGAACGCGAGAGAAGCTCGCGCGTGTTCGGCGTGTGTGGGTGTTGCCGTGTACAGCGCTTGTTCACTGAGAGAGAGTGTGTGTCGCGGGAAACTCGAGAGACAGCCTCGCTCCATTCCGACAGAGGTGACCTGCATCACCGCTGCCTCGTGTTCAGGCTGCCAGTCTGGCTTTCAGGAAACAGTGCTGTGTGTGCGCCGGCCTGTGGCGCGTGCCGTTCTGTGCCGTCTGGGTCTTCCGCGCTGGACTCCGCAACGTGTGACGCCGCCTCACCTTATTGTTCACTCGACCGATCCAGTACCCCCCAAGGGTCGGCTTTGCTGACAAGCTGCAATACGTCTCGGTACACTCGCCAGTGCCTGGCTTCTAAGGGCCTGCCTGCGGTCACCCCGTACGGCGCTCGGCCTGCCCCGCAACAAGTCCTCGACTAACTGGGTAGTCAAGCGACCTCTGTGCTCCTCTCTAGAGCCCCTATCCCTGTGGAAAAAGTCTTTCTGGCGTCAGCAGAGAGCTTCCGGGGACCTGAGGATCTTGTGGCCTCGCGGCAGCTGGTGACGTTCTGCGTCAGAGCGCACGCTCGGGCCTTATTGGGTGCGAGAGGGGCTCGAGGGGGTCGTGCGCTGTGTGTCCATCTCCTTTGTGCCAAAGTCAAAGAGGATCTGCACTGGCCTCAGTTCCGCTTTCGAGCCCGAGCACGGGCGTGCCCGGCATGCGGTCGGCCGCCAGCTAGCCCCACGCCACATACCCCAGCTCGCAGGCTCGACGTAGACACGAGGCACTACCGGCCCCGAGTCCTCCACCGGCAACGTTGGGGCTTGCACCGACGCATCCTCCGCAGACATGTACCGCGAGCTGTTACTGTACAAGGCGGCATGCTACGCACTGAAAGCGTGAAATCATCGGAAAACACGCTTCGATGCCACGCAGATTAGACACCGAGGGGCATTTGCGTTCCAACTGAATTCAGCGAGGAACGCCGGAATTTGCCACCCACCGTAAGCTGCAGTGCAAATGACGTAGGAGATGCGGGTGATCGTGCGCTTATCGGTATCTCGATCTTCGCGTTGCAACATCGTCAACACGCATGTCGTCGCCGTCCACGCCTCCGTCCTCGACACCGACCGAGCTCGTCTCGCGCCTCAACCTCCACCACTTGCCGCCAGGGAAGCCCGTCTTCTCGTGCGGCAAGTGCTCACAGCCTATTGTGCGTTTCGTTCCTCCACACATTCACACGAGACTGGACCCTTCCCGACCCTTTCTTCCCCACACTCTCTCAACATGGACAGACGCCAGGTGCCGAGCCGATTAACGTCACAACGTACTGACGATACAGGCCCTACAGGACGAACTCGTCAGCAAAGCCTTCATTGGCCACTCGGGCCGTGCGTAGTGAGTACTATCTCGGCAGCGGCTGGAGGGCCCAGGAAGACGCGCGCCGCACGAGCAACCGACAGCATACTGGCCAACAAGAGACGAGACTACTGCCAGGCTGGCTGCGGCTGTGCGGACCGCTCTTGCGCTATAGTCGTCTGGTCCGAGACAATGGGAACCAGGTTACCCAAAATCGCGCATACCACGCGGCGTTGAGGGCGAGGAACAGCCTCGTGTCTGGGCATAGGACTGCGCAGGGTCTGGATCCTGGCCATGGTCTTGTGTCTGATCTCTTCTCCCCAGAGCCGCCTCACCTGCCGAGTCACAAGTCACCTGTCAGGCGAGTGCGAGCTCCGCGAGGAACGCACAGAGGTGGCTCTTGTGTCCTAGGCTGGGCGCTCACTGGAGAAGTAGCGAGAGGAGAAGCAAGGCCCGCGCCCCGACGCCGCAGCGCCGCAGCGCCTTTGCGCCTTTGTGTGAAAGTCGCCTGTCCCCAAAACGCAGGCAGATCGATCGAAACACGTTTTAAGGGGAGCGTGCACAGGGGATCAACGCCACGCACACACGCTCTGGATGCGCCGCGACTGGGCCCTGGGGTTGTCATGATGGTGACTGACAAATCAGCCTGATGAACTCGACTATCAACACGGTGCTTGGAAAGCGGGAGGACCGGAAGTTGATGTGAGTACTCTTTTGGCATTGAGCATTGCGCTCAACGATGCTCTTCATATCTCCCGGAGACCCCACCACATGCTTCGTGCTGTTGACCAGAAAGCTGACAAACAGGACGGGCAAGCACACAGTAGCCGACCTGCAGTGTGCGGCTTGCGGCGGAGACCTGGGCTGGATGTACATCAAGGCCCCGAATGGCGACCAGCGGTACAAGGAGGGTGAGTCGATCCCTGTGCTCTGGGGATGGACACGATTGGAGAGGGCGGAACGCACGGATCGACGCCGCGACGCCGAGATTAGGGCCTAGGGCCAAACGGCGCCGGCGAAGCCACGACGCCTGACAGCTCTAAGCCATACCCAGCTCCGCTGCCTCTGGGCTGTCAGAGACTTCGATGGGCTGCTCGGCTGGATCTGGGTGGGAGAACGCTGAGCAGGTGACGAAACCTGGACTCAAGGCCTCAACTGAGACGAGAGCAACGTGGGCATGACCTGTGTCCTGAGCTGAACCACTTTGGCAGATTTCAAAGCTGCGGAAGGATTGCTGACAGCTTTCTTCAGGCCGCTTCATTCTCGAGGAAGCGCTAATCGTGAAAGAGAGCGAGTGGCATCTCTGAGCGAGAGACTCCTATCTTCGACTGGTCCCGAACTGATCGCGTAACACTGTGAGCCGGTCACTGCTCACAGTCTGTAGTAGTTGTACATCGTATCACTCTGTGTGTATATATCCACGTTATACAAAAGATGAAGTAGGCGGGAGAAGGAGATCCAGGAAGTCCAGGTATGTCTAGGCAGTCTCAAGCCCTGACTCAGGCTTCTACAAAGTACGATACAATGCAAGGATGGTCGGGGGAACCCATCAAGTCCAAAGATAAGAGATCGAAGAGTTATTGCGACGGGAAGGCCGTCATCACGCGCAGCTGGGGCGGGTGACAGCCGACTTGCCTCTTTCTGCAACAGCGCCATGACCCGCCTTCCGTGATCGTCAGGCGTCGAGATTCGAACAGGAGACTCGACTCTCTAATCGAACTGATTTCTGGTGCGCATCTTCTCGTGCGGCTGGGGCTGGGGCGAGAGCAAGACAGCGCTTGAGGAGCGGGACGGAGGCGAGTCTTCGTTCATAGTGCATCTGGACGTCAGCTCAGCAAGTTCCGGTTCCGCGGTGCATCGTCTTCCGCAAGGCACAATTCAGTGGGCCTGGGTCTGGGTGGTGGCCCAGGCATTCCTCGGTTCCTCTTTTCCCTCCACCCACCCCCACCTTCCTCCAAGCCTCTCCATGAGCTCCAGATCTCCCCCTCAGCCCCCTCCCACGAACCCATGACGGTGATGAGGGAAGACGGTATGATGACTCACACAAGCCAGATGAGCAGCACAGCGACAACAGTCGCAGCACAGAACACACCGATGCACGAAGCCTCGTTCAGACCCCCGCCCAGCTCGAGGGACGAGTCGACGTCGAACACCTGGAACACTTGCGCGTCAGCGCCCACCACGTCGTCTGACATACTGGCCGACGACTCCTTGGTCGGGATGAACATCCTGGCTTCTCTGCCAGTTGGGACGGACGGGGGAAGGCGAGCCGGAGAAGGGCGAGGGAAGGTCCGAGCGCCGTGGTCGGTGTGGGTGCCGAGGTTGTCAGACACGGTGATGCGACGGATGCGACGCGTGTGTCCGCGTGTGTGTGGGTGTGGACGTTGTTGACCGTAGATAGAGAGAATGTGAAGGGTCGAGAGACGATCTACCAGTTGCAGCGGACTGCAGGCTGAGCGTTGAGCGTTCGTGGGGGCCTGAGCGCCGGTGAGACCGCTACTCTGGAGCGCGGTGCGTAACAGGGGGAACGCACCCACGCCCGGCCATGCATGACGATGCTATAAATGCTTCGCAGCGTGCGCAGTGTGACTGGGGGGATCTACGAACACGCTCTCGGTCTGCAAGCCGCAGACCTTTCGCTTGTTGTTCGCTGGTTGTTGGCATGAGGCGCTCTACACTTTCGGTTTATGCTCGGATACGCTATACGGTTGCTGCTCGGTACTGGCGCGGTGGCATGTCAACTGCAGGGTGCCTCGAGGGCCTTGAGGGGATGCGCTGTTGGGGGTCAACCAATGCGACAACGTCCCAGCTGACAGGTGGCCCACCTGGTGAGCGATAGCGCAGTCTTACATCTGCACAGCAGCATGCCAAGAACGCTATAAACGCTACTTTAGCGCGATCACTGCTGCTATTGCTGGCTACGGCTGTCCAAATCTGCCAAGGAGGTCGCTGAAGGGTTGGCCGTTGTTCGGACCGACTTTGGATTGCGCACCAGGCCACCAAGTACGAAGGGGCAACAGTAGACAAGCATGCAAGGGGCTGCCTGAGGTCGAGGCACGGGCCGTGAGCAAGATCAATGCCGGCATGACGGATCAGTCCCTTTGTCTGTCCAGGCCAGTTTGAGGGCTGAGGGGATTTCGCGATATGCGCTGCGTAACGGCTTGCGATGCGTACGATGACCCGAGTACGTTTGCAGATGGGGCCTTAAGCCCCGGCCCTCAGGCCCTCGAAGCCCTCGAAGGCTTCCGGCATCCGGTAACTAGCTGCGTCGAGGCAGACCAGAATAGAGTGGGTGGTTGCTATCCTAGATCCCAAAAGTGCGGAAAAGGCTTGAGCGAACGCCAGCCGGGCAGAGCCCCGAGTACCCCGGCCATGCGGGAGGATTTGCGCGGGGTACGTACCAAACGTTGGTCCGAGAACGGGAGCGTCTCACGTTTGGCGTCTCGCATGTGCTTGCTTGCAGACTTCGTCCGATTCGTCCTCGATTGGGGCCCACGGGGACAGCGAGGTGGCCATGACACTACGAGGGCAGCAAGGGCTAGCCAAGCCGTATCACATCATCCATTAGGATCGAGCAAGCCATTGGCCGCCGCACGACCAGGTCCGTGACAGAGCTACGAAGGGCTGGTGCCCGCTCGTCCGGACTCGCGTGCAGTTCAGTCGCTCAGGCTGACGGCGAACTCTAAACCGGTGAGCCTGTGCGGCCTGTGAAACGATCGAAACGAAAGGATTTAGTGGAGCGCCTCAGCCATCCGCAGCTCACTACGCATGGAACCGAGTCGCTCCGCGCTCGATACGCCCCGATCAAACAGAGGGCAAGGTGTAAGTAACACAACAGGAGGGCTGGTGCATTCCTCACCGTTCCCGATTTGAACATCCTCACAACGGACCGCTGCTTGGGAACGTATTATGCTCCGCAAGACAGCGGCGGTAGGCTATTCTGGGTCAGCAGAAGATGCATGGTAAGAGTGAGATGCCTGTCGGGCCTAACGTGGATGACCTTGTTATGCTTGGGGTGCACTACACCGTAGCACGTCGCTAGTGCTCGGACTCCGGACCGGACACCGCCTCAAGTCGCGCCAGCGATCCCTCCTCAGCGTAGCTTTCGGCGGTGTACCGCGAACCCCTCCTAGCTCTGCGCGGGTGACAAGAGCAGGACATTCGGAGAGGGACAGATTTGGTCCCACGCGCTCCGGAATAGAAAGCCCGCGGATAAGGGGACCAAGCACGTTTCGAACCGTATCTGTCCGACTTGCGGGCACACATGGTGAACGGTCTGCGGCCAGCGGGCAGTCCCTCTCCCCTGTGGCCCAGACTCATCAGACATGAGGAACCAGGCCGAAACGGCGCAGACCCGACAACTCACTTTGCGACGTTGCTCCGTACGTCGTACGAATGAGTCGCCATCGCGCTCTCCTATCGGCTCCAGCAGAAGGGTTGCACCGCCCGGCTCGGTGGGGCCACCCGCTCCTCCCGCAAGGCAGCGGGTGTCGCTCTGAAGCTCTTGTCTGCTGGTGGCAAAGAACTGATAAGCAGGCATGGAGTACCCATGAAGCATGAATGGTCCCAACCTCTTCTCAATGAAGGTTGGAGCAATGGCTGATGAGGCAGTGAGTGGGTTTGTGGTTGTTGACAACGTCGACTGACGCCCAGCACGGCGAACTTTCCGATGCTGCTCCGTTTCGGGACCGGGGCTGTTCTGACTACCGCCGAGTCGGTCCGTTTCCCTCTACAGCGTATCCGTCCTTAGCAGCGTCCTCGTTCAGCCAGAGCTCACGGCAAACACATCACAGACACTGCTCCCACCAGATAGTCGGAGACCGCCGCGTCAGGGCGGCGATCTCCATTCCTCCAGTCTGCATCAGGAATCTCATCGCTCGGACCACGGATCCTCGACGAGCCGAGCGGCACTCATCGGCTGTTGGGCCGGTGATCGTCGTCGGCACCGGAGGTGTCCTATCTGCGCCCCTCGTTATTGGACCGGTGAGAATCACTAGGAGGGCGTGGCGATCACGGATGAAAACCGCGGACGCTCTTCGTCATCGGCTTGACGGACATAACGGCGAGGTATGCGATTCCTCGCGGTTAGTCAACGGGCGTCAGCGACAGTTGGCCACCATGAGAGTGCAGAGAATGCTTACGTAGGCTGCGCCCGTCATCATATCTTATCAGGTGAGTCATCGATGACAAAGCCGACCGGCCAAGGTGACTGCCTCGTCCGTCTCCACGACTGACTCCAATGACATGTTGAGTTCGGTGGCCACTGTGATGGGGCTCTATAAGGCTGGCTGAGCGATGAGGAGGCGAGGTCAATCCACGATGTGTAACCCACACTCACTTTTACATCACAACTACTTTCCCCACCTCTTCGAGGCCATCTTGGACGCAAGCGACTTCAACACGTTGTTGGCGTACCGACAGACTTCTCGGTCATTGCGAGACCGGATCGACAACCTGCTCGCACGACATCTGGTACTCACTGATGATGTGCGGACTGTCAATGGCAGACGAATGCCATCCTTCTCGCCCTACAGCACCCAGCGGCCGACGGTGAGGTTGCTTGACGTCCACGCCGATCCCTCGCCAGACGTGAAGCTCGCTCTTCAGAGCACGCGGCTACTCACAGTGCGTGTCTACGGGCACATCCAACGCGGAAGCTTTCACTGCCGTACACTGGTGCTGCATTCGCTACACCAGCTTCCACCTGCAAGTCGCGTGCGCACTCTGGTCCTGAACGTTCCAGCGACAGATTACGCTCACTTCGTGACGACAGCAATGGGCAAGTGCCTAACTCTCGTTGTGCCAAGTGATTTGAAGGTAGTGTTTCTCGATGGACTACAGAGAAGAAAGATACGAATCATCACGATCGAGGAATGGGAGAGGGAAACCGGGCCGCAGTCTTCGATACTCCAACTCGCCAACTGGTCGAACGAGAGGTGCCAAACGTGAGATGCCAAGAATCGTGACCTCCGTTGCTTGTTGCAGAGGTCACGAGAGCACGAGATCATGTCTAGATAACAAGTAATGTTACAATCGGAAATGATCCAGTCCCATGGCCCACGTCAGTCAGCCGCGCGTCGCACACTTGTGACGTCCGACAACCAATACCACAGTTCAAAAGAGCACATAAATGCAGGCTTCTCCTCAGTGTTGTGTTGTGGGACGCAGCCTCCGCCACACTAAAACTCTTTACGCTTGAGGCGATCGCCGCCCGAGAGCCTGTGCCGTCGAGAGAACATAAAGAACATGGCCCGACAGCCATCGGGTCTTATCGGTGCGCCGACACGACGCCATATCCGTATGGACATCCGTCTGTGTCCACCTCCAGATCTGGTTCAGGTTATCAACGGCCTGGCGACGGGCTGACCACGGAAATGTCGGCACTTTTCAATCTGCTACTGGCCATTGTCGTCACCATTCATGTCACATTCCGCCAGCTTCTGAAGCCAGGACCTGGACAGTAGTAAGCCAGGACCTGGCCCTGTGCCGCAGAGAGAATCTCCGTTGTGCTCCGCGACATGCGGGGGAAGACGATGCACGGTGATAGGCTGCTCCGCCCTTTATACGACGCGCTCGTCATCTGGTAGTCAGCAACTCACCATTCTGCCCCAACAAAGAAGTGAGACACGCCGAGCCCCGTTTCTTTTTTTGTCCTTTTCTGCATCGCTCTTTGTTTGTCTGCCCAGAGAAGCGGTAACTGCGTCGCTGTTCTACGCCAATGGGCCGAGACCGCGCGACCGAACCGATCTGATCTGGTAGTCGCTTGCGCCGGCAAACCCCCTTCGCTGCTCGGTCCGGTGCCCGATGGCCAGCGTTGAGCCAAAGTTCAGTCGCCGGATGCAGTCAGTGGCGCGGATTTGCGTTCCGTAACCAAAATGGGATGTTTCAGTTGTCTTTGATGCAAACCAATGCACGCCGTCGCCGGGTGTATGCGATACACAGCTTCTAAAACCTCGTCAACACCTGTGCATCGGCCACCAGCTGAGCCGACCGTAAGCATGCCGGACCGAGAGCAACGACCGACGGCCTCCACTGTCGTCCACTAACTCGTTGTGAGTATTTAGTGCGCGCCGTGCGCCCGTTCTGAGCGGCGTGTCGAACGACGTGCCTCGAGTCCAGACACAGAGGCGTCGATCATGACGTCGCCGGACGCACGGGCCGATGGCGATTATCAAGCACTCTCATGCCTCACAGATGTTGCGCCCCGGCATCGCTCCATCACTCAGCGCTCTCATTTCTGCTACTCCAAAGCATTCCAACGGCTCGCCGGCCGGCGACCCGGCCGGACAGACAACGGCGAGCCCCCCACTCTCATGCCTGCTTCTCGCCCCCGGTCACAGCTCCCGAACGGTCGGACAGGCTGGCTTATACAGTGCTGCCTGATCGTCTGATTAATCCTGTGGTCCAGTGTGCCAACCAGCGTGATGTCGCCATGTCCCTGTGCCGACAAGGGTATGCTGGAATGTACTGCTTTATACGCTGGCCGTACGGCACCGAACGGGCAAGCCTTACTCGGGGTATAAAGGTTCGTCCACAGCGGCCGAACATCCCGATTTTTATTTAGATTACCGCGGCAAACTCGATCGCGATCGCGAGTGAGGCACCAGCGCAAGTGCCCTCGGCCACAAGAACGGCGAGGCCTCACCTGAAGAACACGCAGTAACGCAGTCAACATGGGTGACACGCGAACCCCCGTGCCTTCGTCGACTCGGGCTCCCTCACCCTGGAAGCGGGAGCGTGCTGGGCACGCCAGGGAGCGTGCCTCTATCGCGGAGCCGAGCGAGCCGCCATTGTTCACCACGAACTCAGAGGACGCAGACACGGGCTCGAGCACCCCCAGCCTGTCCAGCACGAGTTCCGCAAGCACGGATGGCAGCGCAACCCCGGTGCTCGATCACTCATGCTTCCCACACATAGTCGACGACATCCTACTCTTCAGCAGCCACAACACGCGCCTGGCGTTCCGCGCCACTTCGCGTGCGTTCAAATCCCACGTCGACCGGCTGTATGCCGAGCGAGTCATTGCGAACGACACAGGTCTCCTCACACCCAGTGGACGCCAGATCCCCTTCCTCTCGCCGTTCAGCTCGCCGTCGGCTACACCTCCCTCTACGCCGACGTCAATCTGTTCCCGCGAACGGCCCGTTATTCGTCGCCTTGATGTGACCTGCGAATGGGCACTGCCTGCTGTTGAAGCGGCCCTGGCCCGCTTGACCCTCGATACGGTACATGTGCATGGCCAATGCAAGTCGGTGCATGTTGAGTGTGACACCCTCGTACTCCATACGGCGTTGGAGTTGACGGGACCGCGGGTCAGGAAGCTCGTCCTTGACATAGAGGCACCCAAGGGGTTCACGTACTTTGTCAAGCGGCCCAGTATCCCCGCAGACAACACGTTCGTCGTCGTTCACCCTGACGTCGAGCTGCTGCTCGACTGCGAAGGAGAGGTGACCCAACTCTCGCATGAGGAGTGGGCGTTTCTCGAGAACTGCCGCTCCCTCTAGACACGATTCCTGTGATCTTGCGTGCGGCGTCCAGTGTTGTACCCTGTAGCTGTAATCGCTGCCTGTTGTCAGCCTAAAGCCTTGCTTCTTGCTGTTGTAAGCTCTAGCGTCCTGTAACCTGGCTTGCTGGCTCGACGTTTTCAGTAGATTGTAATAAATGAGTAGGATAGACATACACAGCCGTAGACTTGACCCTTAGACGATGAAAACGACGACCATAGATGAATGTCGTTGTATGATATGTACGAGGTCAAAATGTCCAGAATCGCAGCCCAGAAGCAACGGCGTGCAGCCATCGAAAGCCAGAAAGAGCGGAGGCAGAGTCTAGGTTTGACTGATGATCGTCGGCTCCCTCGGCACGCGCCAGTATAGGGTGCCGGACCGGCAGCCGGCGATCGCCGAAGATTTCGCCGCTCGCACGAGCTCCTACTATTGTGCTGATGACACTGTGTCGAGCTCGTCGAGCGCATGCATGGAATAGGGCGTGGCATGCGGAGCGCGCAGCGACGTCGACAGTCCTTCTCTTGCCACAGGAACCAGAAGAGTAGCGGATGTGGGGCACTTATTTGTATGGTGTTGAAAATAGCGACTGACCAAGAAACGGGCAGGTGGGCACCCACGGGGCGCGGCAGAGGCACGCATTCTTGGCGCGGATTCGGCGGCGGCGCAGCGGGGCGGGAGAGCTGCCGTCGGCGTTCGTTTCTGCATTTTCTGGTTCATCCGCAGTGCACAGAGTCACGCGCTCCATCTCCTCGAGACCAAAGATTTGAATGCCGAGCAGTTGACAGCGTAAGAGAGTGTGTGGTTTCGGTATTCAACATCAACAATTCCACCACAGCGAATCTTACGGCCGAGCAGATTGAGCAGAGGTGGCATCTGACTCATGACAATTTCGGAATAGACCGACACCACCCTCACCCCTCCCCCTCTCCACCCACATTTCCACATTTGACTTTCGCGACCCCACCGCATCTCTGCATTACTCTCTCCACCACCGCGATCCCATGCCTGTGCGGAAACGCCGACGATGACGACGATGACGGAGAAGTTTGCCTCGCCCTCTGCGGCGGGCTCCGATCCGCCCTACAACGGAACGGTTGAGGCCGTCGTCCTTGAGCGCAACGGACCGGAGAGCCCAGGCGACCATATAATCGAGACCAAGTTTGGTATCGAGGAGGAGAACGTAGATACTGCGACTGCACACTCGCTCCATTCTGTGCCGATTGACAAGGAACCGGAGGACGCAACAGACTACCCCGACGGAGGGTATGGGTGGGTCTGTGTCATCTGTGCCTTCATGGTGAGTCCTAAGTCCGATATGAGTTGTTCAACTCCGCGACCGTGGTCTCGTGATCATGACCCAATATCGTGGTGTGCTTTGAACGCCGCATCGATGGTCTTGGCGAATACGTGCTGATGTCAAGGTCAACTTCGCGACCTGGGGCATCAATACGAGTTTCGGCATCTACCTCTCCTTCGACCTGGAGAGCAACCGTTTCTCTGGCGCGAAGGACATTGATTTCGCTTTCATCGGCTCGCTCTCCTTGTCTCTTGCGCTTGCGATTGCGCCGTTCTCAAACTACCTTTCAAAGACGTTCCACTGGCGCGCCTCCCTGATCCTGGGCACGATCTGTGTCGTTGCTGGCCAGATCCTGGCCGGCTTCAGCAAACAGATCTGGCAACTGTACCTGACGCAGGGCATGTTGTTTGCCATCGGTCTCGGGCTGACTATGGTCGTGAGCAGTCCGATTGTGTGCCAGTGGTTCGGCACGAAGCGCGCATTCGCGATCGGCATCGTGTCTGCTGGCTCTGGCGGGGGTGCTCTGTTCTTCGCCAACATTACTCGTATCACGCTCGAGCGGCTTGGAAGGCAGTGGGCCTGCGTCATCAACGGCTGCATCAGTGGTGCATGCCTGATCCCCGGCCTGCTGTTCTACCGTACCCGCGCGACACAGCTGAAGGTGCGCTTCGAGCCGTTCCAGCCCTCCTTCTACAAGAACCCAGGCTTCATCGGCATGTGTCTCTGGGGCGGGTTCATCTCCTTCGCCTACGCGATCGGTATTTACACTGTGCCCACATTCGCGACGCAGGGCCTCGGAATGAGTCAGAAGGACGGCTCGACGCTGCAATCCTTGTTGGCTGTCGGCCAGATCGTCGGCCGGCCGCTGACAGGATACGTCCTCGACAAAGTCGGCCGATTCAATGGCGCAATCGTCACTACGCTTTTAGCTTGTATCTCGTGTCTTGCCATTTGGCTGCCGGCGAAGAACTTTGCGACGCTCGCTGTCGCCGCACTCCTCCAGGGCGCTAGCAGCGGGATCTTCTGGAGCAGTTCGCAGGCTCTCCTGACCGATCTCGTAGGCATTCGCGACATGGCGAGCGCGCTCTCCATGCTGTGGCTCAGCAATGTGGCCCCAGCCACCGTCTCTGCTCCCATTGCTATTTGGCTCGCGGACTATTCCCGGAAACAGGGCAAGACGGGCGCAAGCGTCTTCCACGACGGCATCATCTTCGCTGGCGTTTGCTACTTTGCCGCTGCCGTGAGTTTGTACGGCACGAAGCGGTACCTCCAGGGCAACTGGAAGATGTTCGTGAAGAAGTAATCAGACGGGGGTCTTTCCGTGGAGCCACCCGAGAAAAATAATCAGCAAGCGAATCGACTCGTGAACAATTGAAGAACCGAAGAACCAATCCTCCCTTCTATCTAAGACGTTAATCGACTACCGACGACCTGCCAGAGATCAGTAAAACGTAACTAGGGCATAGAGGGTCTCGGGACACACATGTTTGTAACTCATACCACCGCATCATTCCACCCGCATTAGCCAGAGATCAGTAAAACGCAACTAGGGCTTTCGGGAAAGCATGTTTGTACTCATATCTGCATCACACCGGTAGTCATGTCATGTCATGCTCTTCATCAGGTCGTGCGGCCTCACCACCGCCACCGCTGCACACCAGGGCTCTCGCCACCTAGTAGTACGACGGCCGCTTCTTCTGCTGGGCCGAGTACGTCCTGTACGCCGCGACGGCGAAGGCGACGAACGCGAGCACACCGATGACCTTGAGCAGGAAGAGGAACCAGGACGCGACGCCGCCCGAGCTCGAAGGAGGGGGGGCACGGCCGCCGTTCTGGTTGTACGAAGCGGCCTGGAAGGCAGTCTGGCGACCACCACCGCCGACAGCGGCCGTGGCCTTGCTGTCCTGGTACTGGTACTTGAGGGTGGCCGAGTAGGCAGCGACGGCAATGATGCTGTGGGTTAGCTTCAACAGACAATGGGCTAAGCTTGTCAGACACTCACTCATGATTGTCCGTGACCTCGCCAGTGGCGGCCGAAAAGCCAATGTACGGCGCGGGCGGAAGCTGGATGTCCTTGATGAAGCAGGTGGTCCACTGTCCCTCCTTGTCGGTCTGGAGGGAGAGCTGGAATCCCTTTCCGGCAAGGTAAGTCATGCGGGCCTTGGTGGGGACGTCGCGGCGGCGGAAGTTGATGCTGCAGCCGGCAAGCTCGGTGCCAGCATTGTCGCCGTTGTGGTCGTAGGCGGTGCGTCCGTCGCCGAGCATGGCGGTGACGCGCGGGAGCGAGTACGAGTGGCGCGAGTTGGCGTACGTGTCGAAGAAGATGCCGAGGCCCTTGAAGTTGTCCTTGGATCCGAAGACGGGGCCGGTCACCGCCCGGTCCTCGGTGATCCAGATCGCGAAGCCATCGCCGTACATCGACGACGCTTTGCCGTCCACCTTGAACTCGACCTCCATCTGCCAGTTTGACACCGACAGCGGCAGCCGGCTCCACAGCCATCCCTTCTCGCTCTGCCTGTCTTGCGTCAGGCGCATGTGTCGGTTCGTGTTCACGATCGTGTCCTCGCCAAAGTCCCACCTGTCGTTAGCTGAAAGCGCGGCAGTCCTGGCAGCTGTCAAGACGCGCACAGCGCACGCGCGCTCCCAGTGATCAGCGCCAGTCCAACTCACCATCGGTTCTGCAGGTCGCTGTCGACGTAAGGAAGGTGGAGCGAGTGGGTACGGAGGTGGTTCCTCTGATACGGTCAGCACGGCAAGCATGGGCACGCGAGGTGGAGGTGTGACGAACCTTGTCGACCATGTCTTCCGGGATGTTGCTGGGCGCACCCGCAGCCGCAGCCGAGATGGCGCCGAGAACGACAGCCGACAATGATCCCCAGAGCATGTTCGTCCTGGGTTGTTTCGTTGTTTTGTGTGCAAGTGCGATGGAAAGGAGCAAACGCGTCTTGGAGGCGTCACATTGCCATCTTGCCATCCCTGCCAGCGTTGCACGTACAACACCAGGCGATCGGACACGTGGATTTGCATCCGTCCGGATGCCGACTGCCGGCAGGCTGCTATGGCTACCCATGGATCAGGGTTCGGGCGAAGTCGATGGACGGAGGTCATGATGAAATGTTCGGGTGGAGGTTGGATGGACACTTGCATCGACATACTCCATGTGGGCTACGACATTACGACAAGCGACCGCGGCCAGACCTAAGGCTGCCGGAGGACTGAGTCTTCAGCATGTAAGCTTCAGCGAGTGCATCCTAGCTAACTACAGTTCATCCTCCATGCTGAAATGATCAAGGCATATCGGAAGGCCGTGAGGGCGACGAGACGTAAGCTCTATCAACCTCTTGCTGAGCTGACACGCAGCACTTCCGGATCCCCAGACACGACGAGAGACGCTCGACTGGCTGCGCGCCGACCTGGAGCGGCTACGCTTCGAGACGGACCTGGAGAAACTGAAATCAAACATCTCCTCCTTCAACAAGAACCTCAAGATCATGGTGCCTTCCCTCGGTCTCGGTGGCCTCACGCCAGACAGCGGTGCGAAGCTCATCGGCCAACGCCGGAGATGATACATATGTACTGACTATGTACTACTACTTTACATTGTTACTTGCTCTACTTGCCGTGCTGGCTATGTTGACTCTGCTGATTTTGCTGCTTCATCCTGTACCGGCCCTGCTTCACGCTCATCTCGTGGTGCTCGCCGCACAGTGCAAGCTGCGTTGGGGGCTCCATCGCCGGCGCTTCGGAGGTGAAGTACGCCATCTGCAGCGCGGCGTCCGCGCTGACGCGCTGCTTCGGGTCGAACTTGAGCAGCTGCTCGACGACCTCGACGCTCCCCTCAGACAGGTTGAGGCTGCCGAAGCTCTGCCGAAAGCGTGAGGGTACAACGTCCTTCGGCTTCACGAGCTCGTACCACGGCAGCTCCTTGATGCCGGGCCAGGACGCTTCGTCGGGCGTGCCGAGGATCCCGTAGATGACCTCGAGCTGGGAGATCTCATCGCTGCCCTGGAAAGCGGGCTTGGACGTGAAGATCTCGAGCATGATGCAGCCGGCGGACCACATATCGACCTCGGGTCCGTACGCCGTTTCGCCCATCAGCAGCTCTGGACTACGGTACCACAGAGTGATGACGCGGTTCGTGTAGTCCATACGCTTGTGCTTGTTGTAGAAGCGAGCGAGACCAAAGTCGGCGAGCTTGAGCTCGCCGTCACCGTTCAAGAGGATGTTCGAACCCTTCATGTCACGGTGCAGAATGCCTCGCCTGTGAAGGTATCCTAAGCCGGCGAGCATCTGGTAGTTCAAAGACTTGATATTGGCGGGCGACAGCTTCACTTCAGGGTGGGACAGGATACCCGTTAGGTCGTGGTTCATGTACTCGAGAACCATATATACGGAACCTGCATGTCAGCTTGAACGCACCGGTGACGAAGCGCAAAGCTCACCTTTCGACACCATCATCTCAGATAAGCGTACAACATTCTCGTGACGTAGGGCCTGGAGCAGCTTGATCTCACGCATCGACGTGACAGGGAAGCCATCTTTCTCCTGCTCCATTCGGATTCGCTTGAGAGCGACGAGAACGCCGTCCTCAACTCTCCGGGCCTTGTAGACCTTACCATACGTGCCCTCACCTACTTGAGCCAGACGTTCGTAAGCTTCACCGGGGGCGACACGGCTGCGGCTACTCTTAGCAACCGCACCCGGAACGCCCGGCGGACCAGGGGTGGATCCGCTGCTGCCGGTCGGCGGGGCGAGGCCACGTCCAGCCGGGCCAGAGGGGGGTGGGCGATCACCTGGCGGGCCAGGCGTTGAGCCAGAGCTTCCGGGCTGTAACCTCTCGCTACGAGGACCAGTGGGCGGAGCCTTCCTAAGACTGTCCTTCTCCCTAAGAAGGGCTTGTGCGTGGAGGTCGCGCAGATCCTTCTGGTCCTGATCGTGCTGGTTCCTAACACTGAGCAGCTGCTGGATCTGATCTAGCTCGACCTGGTTCGGCGCCCTGCCAAAGTAGTGGTTGAGGAACTCGGGGAGCGAGGGCGTCGCGTTCTGCGCGTACCACTGCGCGAACGCCTGCTTGATGTACGGCGAGACGTTGCGCATGTGCTGGTCGTACTGCTGCTCCTTCACCGCCATGCGGTCCAGGTACGCTTCGGGACGGAGAAGGCTGCTGCCCTGGTCCTTAACGGGCGCCCACTTGGTCGGGCTCCACTTGTCTGCGCGGCGCGGTCCGGGCTCCTCATCGATGTCCATCTCAACCTCGGGCGCCTCGGCTTCCATGCCGGGGCCCTCAGAAGTGATGAGTCGCCACCCAGGGCGCGGGCTGCGTGGTGGCCCACCGTTGAACGCTGGATGCGGTGAGCGCTCGCTACGCGGTCCCGTCGGCGGTAAACGTAATGCACCAGGCTCGCGCGGCGGGGTGCGCCTGAACCCTCTAGGTCCAGTGGGCGGAGCAACGGGCTGGCGGGCTGGCGTTTCGACTTGCATCCGCTGCTGGCGCGGCGACTGGCCGCGTTGCACTGGTGATTCACCGCCCCATCGTCGCGGGGGTGGAGGAGATTCTCGACGGCGACTGCCAGAAGGCGAGGGCGACCGTGTCGGCGAGCGGCTGGGACTGGCGGGCTTGCCCCACTGGCGCATCTTGACCGGTCCGTCCGAGACCTGTGCGAACGGCTGCTGGGAGAACGGTTGCTGAGGGAACGACTGCTGAGGCTTGCCCCACTCGCGCTGCTGACGCGGTCCAGTCGAGGCCTGCCATCGTTGCTGGTCCCACTTGTTCGCACGCTTTCTCGGCGAGGTACTCCGCTTGCGGGGCGACACTGAGCGTTTCCGGTTGGCGGGAGACTTCCGTTTCGGGGAGGAAGGCGAGCGTCGTCGCGGGGAAGGCGAGCGCCGCCGGGGTGATGGTGAACGGCGGCGAGGCGAGAGCGACCGCCGCTTGGGCGAAACGGACCAGCGGCGGGCAGGGGAAGGAGAGCGGCCGTTTCGCCTGGATGACGGAGACCGGGAGAGAGGGGAACGAGTGAGGGAGCGGCCGCGGCTGGCTGATCGTGGTGAGAGGGACGTATCGCGGGCTCGTTTTGATGAACCACGAGCGGGCGAGTAGGCTCTACGCTTGCCCTCCGGCGAGGGTGAGCGATACCGTCTGCTGTGTCAGTTGCCGACAGATGCCTTAAAACTCACCTTCTGTCATCATCTGACTCCGAGTCGCTTCTTCCTCTTGGCGAGTCGTCTCGTCCCCGAGAGGAGCTTCGATCGCCCCATCGTCGCTCTTTCTGTTGCGGCGGTTCCCTCTGGTCCCATCGATTCGGGCGACCGGTCTTACGTGCTCGTTCCTGCGTCGCCTGGGAGGCTTGGGAGGAAGCGGAGTGCAGGGAGACGTGTGACTGGATCGGTCGACTCGATAGCGGCTCATAGTAGTCCTTCCTCTCGTCTGGACTGCTACCCTTCCAGGCGCTGGTGCTGGGCCTGTCGCGCTCGCGGTCTCGGTCGTGGTCCCGCTCGTTGTTGTCGGCGGCGAGGCGGTCGGCGCTGCGCTTCCAGCCGTCGTCGTCCTGGTTGCGCCAGCTGCGGTCGTCGTCGCGGTCGTTGCGATCCCGGTCGTTACGATCGTTACGGTCGTTGCGGTCGTTGCGGTCGTTGCCCCACCGGCGCTCCTGGTTCGCTCCAGTCCAGCGGTCGCCGCCGGCTCCGCCGTTGTTCCACTGCTTCTTCCCGCGCTTGTTTGGGCGCCAGGACGACTCGCGCTTGATGTTCCACCCGCCCTGCCCCCGGTTGCGCGACGAGTCGCCGTTCCCCGAGTCCCAGTTACGCCGGTATTCCGACATAGTCGAGGGAGTTACGGGGTGTGCGGGAAGCGTCTACGCGCACGTCGAGGGTGTGGAATGGCGGGGACTGCACACTGCGGGTATCGGATGAATGGGAGGTCGGAGGTTCGCAGGGTAGCTCTGGATCAGACGGAGGTCGTAACGTCAAGAAAGGCGCGGAAAGAAGAACGATCGGTGACTGAGGTTAAAAACAAGCCAAGTGCGATCACGAAAACTCGATGAGACAACGACTTGCAGCTTGCTCGTTGCTTAGCCGTCGAGAGATCCTGCTGAACTCGTTTCAAAACGTCACTCCCATTCCTTACGTAACCGCTTCGCCGGTACAGCATACCACACACCCCTCGCCCGCCGAGAACTCGGTTAACATCGTCTGTTGGGTTTGGAATGCGTCTCGTGTGTACTTTGAGATTATACCGGGACTCGCTGAATGCATACGTCAGGTGAAATCGAATCAAATAACTACAACTAACAACCGGCTACACTCTGTAGCTCGTGACGTCTGACAGGCTCGTCTCCTTCCCATTTCGCCCCCTGAGTACAGATACCCCTACTTCCCTTTGCCTTCAGTCTTGAGGATGACGCCGTCCTTGTTATCGGGAGGTTTATCGGGTTTCATAGCGGTGAACAGCGTTCTGGAGAAGGGGATGTTCTGTTCGTTCGCGGCGACTTTGGCCCTGGTTCTCCGTCAGCTTGCCGTTGAGGAGGTGTCGGATCTAGCAACGTTTGCAGCACCAACAGACGCACCCGGTCCACCCGTCTGGCCCCTTCCCGACCCACGGCGACGGCGCCGACAGATACCCCGGCGGATTGGACGTGTAGGGCCATGTCCAGCCCGGCGGCAGGGCGTTGACCGGGAATGTGAGGGTCGCCGGACGCTGCTGCGGCTGGTCGTGCCACAGCCCGCCCCACATGGCCATGATTGCCTCCTGGCGCTTGTCGGCCTCCTCCTTCTCCTTTGCGTTCTTGGCTTTGATCGCGCGGTCGAGCAGAGGCTTCGCCTCCTTCCGCACATGCGTCGCGCCCTGCGTCGTGTTCGCCATCTTGGTCAGAGGCGTGACCTTGTCGATCAGGTCGATCGCTTGCGCGTCCTTCAGCTTCTTGCACACCAGCAGAGCCTTGTAGTTGAACGGCCATCCACTGTCGAGACGCTCTTTCAGGACACCGAGAATCTCCTTCTCGTAGTCATTGACTGCAAGCCAGGTCTCGATGAGTCCTAGCTGCGTTGAGTCGGGCTCGGTGTTCGCGTCGTTCGTC
Organism: Trichosporon coremiiforme; assembly: GCA_039545355.1. Lineage (NCBI taxonomy): Eukaryota > Fungi > Basidiomycota > Tremellomycetes > Trichosporonales > Trichosporonaceae > Trichosporon > Trichosporon coremiiforme. Next base: position 37,490 of record BCJJ01000047.1, on the reverse strand, counting down.
GCGATCTGTACGTATTCCTTCACGGCCGCATTGCGCGCGTCTGCACTGAAGGTCAGCTACCTCGCTACCGAGCCAACTGACCTCGGAGAGGTGAAGATCCGCCTGAGGAGCGCTTCGTTTGGCTTAGCCGGGGCGGCAACAGGTTCCCAAGCTCCGGGCATCGTCTGTGGAGCCGAAGGAAAACCGGGAGGCAGCGCTACGGAAGCACCGGCGCATTGCGGTTGACATTGGTTGTGGCACGGATGCCAGCCTTGGTAGGGACCAGCGCCGTAGGGAAACATCTGCGATGAGTTCTGAGAGAGATTCGCTCAACTCACAATGCGAGGATGGGTGAAGGGGATGAAGAAGGGGAAGTGAGATGGGGTGGCAACTGTCGTTCTCTGTCCTGGATGTTAACTCCGGGCGAACTGGACGATGAGGTATCGGCACGGCACCTCCCTGCCATGAGCTGCAGACACGCACGAAGGTGATGTCAGTGGGAGCAACGCGGCGAGGCAGGCGGCGAAGGGAGGCGATACGACTGAACCGATGGGCTTCTTCTCCGGAGGGCGCGGAATGTTATCAATTTGTCGCGAAACTGGACTGATCCAGTCAGCTCAGCGTTCCCAGTTACGGTCAGGGACGCGTCGAGTGACTGGTCAGCGAGTCGGGCTGGCGTCAGGTGGTGAGCGGAGATGTAAGTGGAGTGTATGATGCAGAGAACCACAGAGAGGGGGGATCGCGCTTTGTCCTTCTGTTTCTTGAGGGGTGGCGTGGCGTGCAGTGGGCACTAGGGGAAGCCGAGAAAACGCACGTCAAACAGTAATCTCACTTTGTCATGCGCATGGGAGGAACGTGCACGCTGCCCCGGTCCTGCCCGTCTTCGCCTGGTCCACCTGCATGATAGGAGACCCAGTCACTGTGCTCTGTTTCCTCCGTCAGTACTTCCATTAGCATCGCCCCTTAACCACGACCATCGGGGTGTGTCCCGACAAAATGGAGGTACTGCCATTATCCGTACTCATTACATGATTAATTGGAAGCACTGACAAACGATTTGTCCGTTACTCGGTGCAGGGGCCTACGAAGGGTTCTTGCCGGTCTTGTTCTGTAATGTTAGCCGCCATCAAGTCTATGTTGAACCCACAGTGTTCCTCTCGGAGTAGTCCCTGATGACGTGAGAGGCAGCTCCGACACCGAGGCCAATGCTGGCTCCGCCGAGGACAAGAAGCGGCAGGGGTGCCCTTCGGAGGAAGATAGCGGGGGTAGCAACACCACCGACGAAGGCGCCGATGATGGACCAGTCGTCCTTCTCAACCTCGCTCTTGTTGTGTCTCTGTTGGTCAGCTCAGTGAAGAAAAAATCCAGCTCGCGTGCACGCACCAGCGAGTTGACCTGAGCCAGCGCCTTGACATCTGACTCTTGAGTGGTGCGGGCGTATCCAATACCGGCACCGATGGCCGCTCCGGCGAGGACACTGGCAATGCTGAAGCCCATCCATTTGCGAACGTAGAGGCCCTGCCCCTTGCCAATGCTGTAAATGAGGTAGGCGGGCGGAAGGATGAAGGAGGTAACCTGAGCGGTCGCCAGCGACTGGTGGGCCGTGAGCTGCCCTTTCGGCGAGAGGTTGTCAAGGAACGAGCCCGAGTTCGAGGTGGACGCCATGATGTGCGTGGATGTGCGTGTAGATAGGTCCAAGATGAGATGAGATGGAAAGCAAAGTGCGGAGTTGAGTGGATTGGTCGCGATGTGCCCAGACTGTCATTATTTGATCGGCGCTATGGTGACGTCACGGACGGGCCGCGGCCGGAGGGAAGGGCACTGTCCGTCCCTCCAACTATCACGCTCACAAGATTGAGAGCCTCTCAGCTCTCCGGGAGATTGTCAAGCCAACTGAGTTTGGGGGCCGACCGAACGCAAGATGGGGGTCGCGATTGGAAACCGTATGCAGTGTACCTCGGGTTGCGACACATGAGTTTCTGGGCCGGAACGATGCGCAGGCATGTCGTTGCTTCCGATTTGAAAGGCGGGGGACTCGTCGGTCCTAGAGCCCCAGAGCTGCGTTCGCAATATGTTCACAGATCCGTACACTCAGAAATCTGGAGAGCAGATAGGTGGAGAATTCCTTTGGACTCCCCGTGGCCACCCGACGGCTTGTTGTTCGGACATGTCAACGTGCCGGACCAACGACGAGACACTGCTACCACACTTCATCCATGCTTCCAATCCCCATCATAGCCGAGGCTTTGTGGGCTAACTTTTGGGATCCGTCGGATACGAAGAGATAAGAGCAGATGTTTGTGCCCGGTGATACATCATTGCCGTCGGCTCTGTAGTCGGTTCTGTGTTGGCACTCTCGCTCCGCACATAGCCCGTGATCCATGTCGAGGCAATCCCGCACGGCGATCGCCCCCTCCTCGCACAGTCGGCTCCTGTGTTGTCTCTAGCCTCAGACCTAGGTCTCTTTGGGGGAAGGGCTGGAGACGTGCGACTAGCACTGTCCCGATTTCGAACAATGCGGAAAAGCATGGCCTGTTCGGGCCGAGCTGAGATGCTGTTTCGTCAGTTGGGCCCCGTCTGTCAGGTACACAGAACCCAGACTCGAATTTCCTGAGGGCGCGCCACACAGGTGGTGTCAGATCTTTTCATAAGATGGAGAAAACGCTGCGATCACCAGTGACAACGGCCGTCGAGGTGGGATCGAGCATGAGGTCTGTCCGGCCGATATTGAGCTGCAGCGGACGGTTGGAGCGATGGGGAGTTTCCGGGCGAAGCTTCGACCCCTGGCGCGTTGAGTGTCTGGTCTTGCGATGGAACAAGTGCGGAACCAGACTGAAACACCGCCACGGATTGATCCCGTGAGCATGCGCGCCTGATGCGCCTGACGCTCCTGAATGGGCTCGGGCCAGGCAGCCCAGCCAGGTGGCCAGGTGCCGGCCAGGCGGGCGCGGCGGGCACCAGTCAGTTCCGCAGGAGATGCAGCCAGGACCGTGACGATCTTGGCCGCTCGTCGTCAACCGGCAATGGCACGCTGACAACTGCTCACACACACTCTCTCAAGAACTCTCTCATTCTCTAAGCGACAAGCTCCCAGGTCCCAACCCCCGCCCCTCTCTCATCAACAACGGCCCGCCCCCGCCCCCACCTACACATCCACACGCACTGTCTGCACGCTCGCCCAGACTTGCGTACATCCCTCCACCCTTCGCGGCACGCACAGAGCGAACGGACCGTCGCCGTGCTGTGTGGCTCAACACAGCCGCGCTATGAGCGACCATGAAGACCTCGTCGACTACGGACTCGGTGCGTTCTTGTTACGTCCCTCCACACCGTGTGAAACTAACCCATTGTCCAGAGGACGAAAGCCCGGACCAGGACATGGTATGTCCACACTTGTCACCTTCCCCCTATCTCCCTTCACTCCCATCTCAACACCACCCTCGCCAGTCAGTTACTGACCCAGCTCAGGAAAGTGTTAGCGGGATGGCGGAGCAGGTCTCTACCTCGACAATCGGCACGATAGCTCTTCCGACGGAAACTGAAGTGCTCCTCGCGGAGCGGGTAGCGGAACTGGAGCGGGAGAGGGATGCTCTTGCCGTGAGTACAAGCTAGGAGTCTTCCTTCGCCGAGCTAACCGCCCAGGCAAGAGTGAAGGAGCTTGAACGACCGAGCAGCAGCGGCGCCGATGAGACCGCTCCCATTTCCATCCCGCCAGCGCTGGTGCCAGTGCTCGCCCTCCTCAGGCAGCACATTCGCGAGCTGACGAGGGAGAACTCCGCACTACGATACACATTCCTCGGGTCACATACACCAGCCCGCCAAGAAGTCATCTCCCTAAGTGTAGGCGCTACGCCGCCGACAACGGGCGATGTGTCACCTGCGACTCCCCTCGAATCGACATCTGCTGGGCGGACGCCTCTCATGGACCACAAAGCTGTGTCCACGGCGCCCGATGTCGACCTCGAGGCGGTCTTGACGCGTGTCAAGACGCTGATGCTGGAGAACGATGAGCTCGGCGACCTCGTCGCGGAAACGGGGCAAGCAAGCAGCGATGAGTGGCTCAAGGCGCTCGAGGACTCGCGCGCCGTCATTGCCTCTCTGGAGTACGTCAAACTAACCGCATTCGTGGCCTGTAGCTGACTTTGCAGTTCCGATCTTAATGAGAACCTCGCTGTTGTCGAGAAGCTCCGCGCCGAGCTGGACGGTTACAAGTCGCGTTACGGGTCTCTGGACGCTCATGGTCACCCCCACGGACAAGGACAATCCCAATCCCAATCTCACGGACAATCACACCATGATGGAAGACAGCGTGGGGGGCGTGGCGGGGGCGGCGCCCGGGGCGATACCCGTGACGTCGACAGGAGGAACAACGGCCGTCGCGATGGGCACAGGCCCAACCACGACGATACCCACGCTCGCGACAACCGCGATGGTGGGCGTGAACGGAACGATCGGAACGACCGCGGCGATAGGGACCGTGGACAAGCGCGAGACGGTCGTGATGGGCCGGGGCGTGATGGGCATCGGGATGGCCGGGACGGTCCGACGGCGAACCACCGCGGTGGCGAAAGGGGAGACCGGAGCGACCGCGGAGAGCGCAGCGACCGTAGTGACAGGAGGTGGAAGGATGGACCGAGTGCGAACCACCGTGGCGGCAACGATGCCGGTCTGCAGATCCTTGGCCGTGCAACGCAAGATGGCAAGGACGACAGGGCTTACAAGCGGAGGCGATAGCAGAGGACCCGGACAGCGTAGCCGGCGACAGCGGTAGCATCGATAGATGGAAGAGCATGAGGACCTGTGTTATCTACTTCATATGCATATGTTGTCTTACCTCCCCTCTTGCCTGTTCGCTGTTCTCTTCGTTCACGACTGCCACGGCTCATCGCTGTGGGTGGGATAGAAGAACGGATGATCGACACTCAGTCGTGTCACGTGCAGCCCCGGTTGACTGGACTGTCGTCATGACGAAATGAGGGAGAGGGGCCTTACTCCTCCAGACAACAACAATCCGACTTTTCGCTCCCTGCAACCCGCCATGCGCTTAGTATGCCGCCCAAAGCCAAAGCAAACGGCAAGAAGAGCAACGGCAGTGCCGGAACGCTGTTCCAGTACATGAGACGGACTTCGAATGGCGACACGAACTCAATACCGGCAATCAACGATAGGCGGGGTAGTCACTCTGGCTGCTCTCGGCAGGCGAACAGCAAAGCTAAGGCTCTGCCGACGGACGGAACGGAAGATGACCCACTCGTGATCAGCGACGATGAAGCACCCAGGAAGAGGAGGAAGACATCCGCATCGCCCCCCAAGCAGAACGGCAACGCCACCACCGCATCAAAGGACGACAGCAGCGATGAGGAGATCGAGTTCATCTTGCCACCGGAGGTGAAGGAAGTCGAACCTGACCTGCCGACCAAGGAGGAAGACGACATTGTCGAAGTCACCTCGTGCTGGATATGCGGCAAGTCCTTGTCGGGCATGGACGAGGGTGTAGGTTTCGGGGTCTGGGCACAACCGCTGACACCAGGCGACGCAGGTGCACGTCAACGCCTGCCTCGACTCTGCCTCTGCGGAAGCAGGACCATCGGAACCGCGCTCGAAGCCCGAGATAAAGTCGAAAGTGTCTTCCTCAAGTGCATCTCCTGCTTCGAAACCGCAGCCCGTGACATCCTTTGCCTCGAGTATCCGTGCCGAGTCACCACGGCCGCCGGAGTCGGCGCCCGCGAAGGGTGCAAATGCCTTCTCGATGCTGATGAACCGGAACAAGGAGTCGGACATGTGGAAGGAAGCGAGCAAGGACGAGAAGCGTGACACAAATCGCCGCAATGGACCACGGAAGGCGCCGTTCTACAAGGTAGTTAGCAATCCGCTTCCTTTAACTGACATCAGGTCCTGACCGGCATGCCGATCGCCGTGGATGCATTTTGCTACGGTGCTGTGCCCAAAGTGACGGCGTACTTCTTGACGTAGGTTCAGCCGCTTTACGATGCTCACCTGCCAGACACGCACATGGGGACCACTACACGGCTCTCTCAAAAGCCTGGCGGCACGGGCCGATATACTGTTCCCAGACGACTGCAAACCTGATCATACTGAAGCTTGGTGTCGAGCGCCACTGGGTCGTGAGTTTCCCTTCAGAGATCGTCTAACTCTCAGCACCCAATACCGGACGAGGTTCCCTTCGTTATTCCCAACACGGGCGGCGTTACCGTTGTTTCACTTGATGCGAACCACTGCCCGGGCTCCAATGTGTTCCTCTTCGAGGGAAGGCAGACCGTCGACGCAGGCGATACGACATTCAAGTCCCCCATGGTCGGGAGCAACCGTGTCTTCCGATATCTTCACTGCGGAGACTTCAGAGCGTAAGCTTCTTGGTTTGTGTGTCTAGCTGACCTGCAGCTCGCCTAAGCACGTACTCCACCCCGCCGTGGCGTGCAAGCCCCTTGACACGATCTACCTGGACACGACGTACTTGAACCCAAGCTACTGCTTTCCTCCCCAGCCCCTTGTCATAGAGGCATGCGCTGCGTTGGCCAGAAAGGTTGTTGACGGTGAAGAAGTCAAGGCTGAGGCGAAGGAGGAGGACGAGAAGCCAGAACTGGAGATGCCTCTACCAGGTCCTGAGGATGAGGAAGACGTTGAAGGCGACGGCGACGAGGAGGGTGACGCAGTCCATGGGTACACGGACGAGACGCCCGTAGACTCGAAAGAGCAGACGCCTGCTGCTGAAGAGCGGGAGGTGGAGACTCCAGGAGGCTGCGATGATACCGAGGACGTCAAGCCGCAGATCGAGGAAGACATCAAGCCTGACATCGAGGAAGACGTGAAGCCTGCAGTGGCTCCAGATGGCAAACCTGACATCACAAACTGGCTGACCACCGATACAACGCTGGACATCAAGCCAGACATCAAACCGGACACCAAGCCTGACATTCACCCCATGGTGTCAGCCTATGCAGCGGCCGAGCGATCGGTGTCTATGCTCAGCTCGTGGCTAGGCAAGAACGTTGACAAGAAACCTGAATTCGCCAATGACGGACGAACACTGATTCTTATCGGCACGTATTCTATTGGCAAGGAGCGGATCGTAAAAGGTAAGCTAAGTAAGGCCTTCCGAAGCTGACTTCAGGCATCGCAAAGGCGATCGGAGCCAAAGTCTACTGCAACCCGCGCAAGACCCAGATCCTGATGTGCGAGGACGACCCGGAACTGCACGATCTGATGGGGACGGATCCGAAGGAGTGCCAGATCCACCTCGTCCCGCTGTCGAACATCACGCTCGACAATCTGGAAGAGTACCTTGCCACGATGCACCCACATTTCAACCGTATTCTCGCCTTCCGACCTACGGGTTGGACGTTCTCCGGCCCGAGTGCCGCCAACTCGCTTCCTGACGTTAACTTCATCATCAAGCGCGATCAGGCCCGTGGCTTCAGCGACGTCAGCCTGAAGCCTATCCGAGGAAGCTGCAGGAAGTACATGATGTTTGGTAGGTTGCTGGAGTCGTCCTTTTACCTGACACACAGGTGTACCGTACTCTGAGCACTCCTCGTTTTTCGAGTTGACTTGCTTCGCCCTCAGTGTTCCGGGGACACCAAAGATCATTGCAACCGTCAACGTTGGCACCGAGCGGAGGTGAGTTGTAACGCCCGCGCTGTGAACTGACACTCAGCCGAGGCAAGATGAAGAAGTGGTTCGAGAAGTGGAACTACGAGAAGAAGCGCCGACGCGAACGGGACCAGCCTCTCGTCGTCCAGTACCGAGATGAGAACTATGTGAGTGTTGCAAGTTTGAGGGTCAGCTGACATCAGTGGTAACACCGCTCACACCTTATCACCATCACCGTTGTACCTGTATGCGATAGATGCATTCTATGTCTAGCTTTTGGTATTGCACTCCTTCCTGTGCCCCTGCCTGTACGCCCAGTCCGCTCGCTGGCACTCCCTGGAGCAGTACTTAGCCCATCCGCACTTACACGTCGGGCCGACTTCTCGCCTGAAGTCGAAGCACCAACGGCACGTTTCCTTTCCTCCCCAAGCGTTGATACCGCTTCCACCACGGAAGCGCTTGACCCACTCATCCCTCGCGACAGAGTAGAACAGCTGCGGCTTGCCGTAGACGTTGTCCTTCTGACACTCGAACGACATGCCGTTGCGCTCGCACAACTTGATGCTCGCATCGTTGCCAACAGTCGGGTCTGCCGAGACCTTGGAGCACAGCACCTCGTCGAACGCGAAGCGGAGAACCTCCTTGAACACCTCGGAAATGAGCCCCTGTCCCCACAGCTGCGGGTGCAGCTCGTAGAACATCTTGCCCTCGAGCTCAGCGTCCTTCGCCTCCTGCACGGTCGGGTGGCGCCAAACCTCCCCCTTCGTGGGCCGTAGTGGCCGCTTCGAGGACAGGCTGAGAGCAATGTTTCCTGAGCGTCAGCTTCTGGGATTGCTCGCTTTCAATCCGACTCACCAACATAGCCATCCAGGTTCGTTAGACGGTTCTGCAACCGCACCTCTCCGGGAGGCAGGATCTTGACCTCGGCCGTCTTGCCAGGCTTGACGGTGATGGCCCAGATATACTCATCGCGCCAGGCGCCGCCCTGCGCCTCCTCGCCTTCCGGGGCGTACTCGTCCCGACTGATCGCAGGGATGCAGGATGCAATGTACCGTGTCTGGAAGTTTGCCTTGATCTCCTGCAGACTGCGCGGTGTTCCGTACAGCTGCGTCTTCTGTACGATCGGCTCGGTCTTGATCTTCTTGATCGCGAAAGAGTCGCCGAATCGCACTGGACGAAGAAGCGTACGTGGTGTCCGCAGACTGAGCTCTGAGCAGGACGGCGTCAGGAGTATGTCCACCTTGGGCCGTTCCCGGTCCAGCATGACGTCCCAGGGCTCGAAGGAGAAGGGCTTCGTGGTCGCGAGCTGGGCTGCCCAGCGATCGGCGTCCTCGGCGGTCTCAGTCGGAGCGGGTGTTCGTGGGGGCGCGCCGCCGCCGTTCTCGGCGTAGTTTGGCTGTATTGTCAGCTTCCTTCGATGATCTCGAGCTGTACACTTACCTTCTTTGACTTTGGCTTCTTCTTTTTCTTCTTAGACTTCTTCGCCTCAGCCCCGGTAGCGGTACCGTTCTCCTCGGCCTCGTCACCCGACGACTCGGGCGACGGCGGATCCACCGGCTTCTCCTCCGTCGTGGCGGTCATGATATGCGTGAGTGTCGTACGTTGCGAAATTCGAGCCGATCGTAGTCCTTTGGAGGTGGCCGAGCTCATGAGCGAAATGTTCGAGATGCGGAGACCCCGGATTTTCCGTCCACCGGTCCACTGCATGACTGGAAATTTCGCCCCCGCACGAGGCCGCTACCTCATGACGGCGGCTTCCTTTGCTTTGTTGTTGTACATGTTTAGCATCTGATACCCGCCCTCCGTTGGGTCATACATGTTCGGAAGCCTTCGATCTGCTCTCCGAAACACGAACGCGACGACCGCGCTCCGACGCTCCAGCTCCCTTCTGCCCTACTCTCTCCCCGCCCCCTCTGCTGGCTTTGCCACCTCGCCTCCCTCCTTCAAGAACAGGATGCACCGCCCGGTCCCCGGCATGTCGCCGAGTCTGCGCGACTTGAAGCCGCCCCAGCGCTTCGGCATGACGGAACTGGACCGCAACCAGTTCACGCGCGACGTGCCCGTGCTCGAAGCGAAGATCAAGGCCGAGGAGGTGAACAGCGTGCTGAAGAGTCTGCGAGGGTGAGTGCCTTCCCCCCGACCCTTTCCTCTCGGAAGCTGCGCGAGTCCATAACGAGCTGACATTCAGACACGTCGTCGACCTGCCTAAGACCAAGTCGATCCGCCCAGACCCCGAGGACACCAACGCGCGCCGCATCATGCTCCGCGTCGCTGAGCGTGATGCCCTGCCGGAGAGCGTGAGGGAGTACCTCGACTCGATTGGCGCTGAGCTCTTCCCCTACTCGATTCATCTCGGCTACGACCACTGGAACTGCGGTAAGCTTGCAGCTGTCGAGGAGTAGCTGACACCCAGGTGACATGCTGGACGCGGTCCTGCCGCACGAGGAAGGCGAGGACATTCCGAGCTCGTACACGCAGACGGGGCACATCGGTATGCTGTCTCCTTTGTCAGCTTAGCTAATCATAGTGCACGTGAACCTGCGCGACGAGTGGCTGCCGTACAAGAAGCTGATCGGGCAGATCATCCTTGACGTGAGCTAGCACCTTCATCTCTTTCAAGCTGACATGACACAGAAAGTGACAACCTGCACGACAGTAGTGAACAAGCTGAACACGATCCACGCCCAGTTCCGGTTCTTCGACATGGAGGTGATTGCTGGCGAGCCCAACTTTGTGACGCAGACCAACGAGTCGGGGTGCGTCTTCGAGTTTGACTTCAGCAAGGTGTACTGGAACTCGCGCCTGCACACTGAGCATGCCCGTCTACTGTCTCAGTTCGGCAAGGGCCAAGTCGTGGCCGACGCCATGGCGGGCGTGGGACCCTTCGCAGTCCCAGCAGCCAGGAAGGGATGCTACGTGCTCGGCAACGACCTGAACCCCGAGTCATACAAGTGGATGACGGCGAACCAAAAGAAGAACAAGGTCGAGTCGCGTCTGCGGACAACCTGCTCTGACGCGCGCGAGTTCATCCAGCGCGCCCCGCTCGAGGCGTGGACGCAGCCGTTTGCGCGTTCTGAGGCGACGACGGCGCGCGAGATGGCGCTTGAGGGCCGGAAACGCAAGGCCCAGCTTGAGGCTATGGGCCTGAAGGAGTTCCCGAAGGAAGCGCCCAAGCCGCAGACGATAGACCACTTCGTCATGAACCTGCCCGACTCGGCACTCGAGTTCCTCGACGCCTACGCCGGCTGCTACACCCCGCTCCTCTCTGTCGAGGGGTATGACAGGTCACAGGTCACGATGCCGCTCGTGCATGTGCACTGCTTCACGCGCGAACTCGAGTTTGAGGACGCGCAGAGGGACATCACGCAGCGCGCAGAGGGATACCTCGGCCACGCCGTCGACCCATGCAGCGAGGGCTACAACCTGCACTGGGTGCGGCGAGTCGCGCCCAACAAGGACATGTACTGCCTGACGTTCCGCCTGCCCGAGGCGGTCGCTTACGCTGACAAGTAGACTCGTTTGTAGAACCTAGATGCACATCTATATAAAACACTATATATATCCATATAACGATACGCAAAAAGATACACGATACAAGATAGAAGCAGGGCTCTATTTTGTTGGCGTCTGGGCGCGGCTCGCGGCCCGGCTCGCGGCGCGCGACGCGGCGGGACTGCGCCCCAGCGGCGTGATGATACCAGAACCAAACTGGGAGTGCAGCAGCCCGCCGGCGAGCGTCATCTGCCCCCGCCCAAAGCCGGGTAACAGCATCGAGCCGTCCCAGCCATCGAACGCGTCCGCCGTCATGAACGTGGGCAGGTACTCTGCCCATCCGTTGGGCGCCTGCGGCGTGCCCGACGTCTGGAACGCGTTCAGCGCCGCCGACGGGCTGTTCTGTACCGATTCTGAGGGGCCGGCTGCGGACGGCATGATCCTGTTTCTGTCAGCTAATGAAGGGAAGTAGCAGCTGGGGTATTACTCACATCATGTCGCCGCCCTGCGGGATGAAGGCGAACTGGGTCTCGTTGTGGAGAAGGTCGCTGTTTGGCCATGGACCCTCGCTGAGCAGGCTCGGGTCGAAGACGTGCTCCGTCCCGCCGTTGGGGGCGGGCGAGCCGGCTCGCGACACGGCGCGGGACGGGTGAGTCGACGTCCGCCCGTGCTTCTGGTCGCGCGTGCGGCGGACAATTTCGCGGATGAACGCGGCATAGATGGCAGGCTGATGTGAGGGGTCCACGGCGCACTCCTCCAGAATGTCCGCCACCTCCGTCACGGTGCGGAAGATGGTCTCCTCCAGGTCGTGGTATGGACGCAGCTCGGGTTTGAGCAGCTTCAGGAGCGAGAGCAGGGCGTAGCTACACATGACAAAGTTCGTGTCGGGAAGATACGGAAGGAAACCCTTGGGGTGGAACATGTCCTTGACGACCGCACAGACGCGCTGACGTTAGCCATGGCAAGCCATGCAATTTAATCAAGGGGCCCAACTCACAGACGCTGCCTCGTAAACATTCGTCAGGAAATAGGAGATGTCCATCTTGGACCGCTCGAGGGCGTTCTCCAGGCCAAACGAGTAGAGCACAAGCGAGGAGTAGTTGAAGTAGAACTGCGCTCGCGACCTGTACTCGATGACCACGTCGGGGCCCTCGCTGTAAACGGACAGCCATCGTCGCAGCTCCTCATGGGCCGATCGCACAATAAGCATGTCTGCATATCAGTTGAACCCATGTACGCAAACTTACAGTCGCAGTCCTCGCGGAGACCAGATGGTGTCGTCGTTGACGAGTAGATGGTGTCGATTGCTCGGCTCATGATCTGCTGCAGCGCAACATAGGCAGCGAGCGGTCGATCCGTCAAGGACGAGAACCTCTGGCTGTGCCAGTCTGCTGAGTACGCGTTGCGGATGATGTAGTCCTCGCGCAGAGTGTAAGGCTTGCCCATCTGGGCAGACACTGAGCGGTCGAGGACAAAGCACATAAGCCAGCAGCGCTCTCGATTGAGGATCTCCATGTCGCGCTCTCGGCCCTCTGTCGTATCAAGGTTAGACATCATAGATTTGCGGTGAAGATTGAGATCGGTCGCCATGCGAATGGCCATTCCCAGCATGAGCCATGTTCGGTCCTGCTCGAAGCTGTGTCGGTTAGCGGCGCACGTCAAAGCAACCTACGTCTTCTCTGGACCAAGGGTCCACATGGCCAGCAAGAGGTAAGCTTGACAGACTTCCACGCTCTTGTAGCCTCGCGAGGGGACCTCGAACGCTAAACGCTTTGCGTACACGGACAGCTCGGCGTGCAGCTCGGGACGTTTCGTGTAGTATCGCGCGGCGATAGCACAGATGCTGTCGGTCAGCTTTGGATTTCTGGACTAACTGAGACTCACACAGTACACAGGAACTGACTCCGTTGTAAGACCAGGTCGGGGGTATGGAAGTCCTTCAGCAGCAGCGGCACATGCGTCGCCATGTTATTGAAGAAGTGCTCGAAAAGCTCGTCGATCTCCTCGCGGGAGACAAACGACAGCAGCTCCGGCAGGCGCTCATCATGCGTGCTCGGGAAGGCGGACACTCCGGCCTTGAAGTAGTTCGAGGACGCGACACCGACGCCGTCTTCTCCGCTACCGCGCACATCGCTGAGCAAGGTCCGCTGGTTGGTGCCGTTGCGGACGGCGTTCAGCGCCGCGGTAAGACTGAGCGGCGACGGCCGATGAGGGGCGTTGTTGTTGCTGCGCGAGAGCTGCTTCTTCGCATGGTCGGTGTTTTGCAGACTCGCCTCGGCCAGGAGACCCAGCGGTGAAAGGACGTTGTCTGGGAGGGAATGCAATCGGGGCGAAAGAGGCGGTTGGTGCGCGACAGAGGTGTCCTCGCCGCCACGGGAATCGCTGTTTGCGTACTGGAAGGAAAACGACCGATTCAGGGACGGCGCAGAGCCTGCCGCCGGCGACGCGTTGGCCGTGATCAGCTGAAGAACTTCGGGGTCCGACGTCGTGGAATGAAGGGCAGACGAGAACGTGTTGAGCGAGTTCGGGTCCAGAGTGTTCAGTGCCTGTGGGCGTTAGCGTATATGTCATCGGTGCGCGTCTCGCATGCACTCAAGTGCAAGCACGCATGCAACCAACTCACTCCTCCGATGCCCTTCAGAGCAGCCTCCATTTTGGCGATCTTTGCCGCAAGGGCCTCGTTCTTGCGAGTGCTTCTCTTGCCGCGGTTGGACTCCTCAAAGATACACTCGTGGCCGCCAGACTTGCATCGCTGCGGTGGGTCAGTATGTCACCAAGGGACCCCGCCTCCTTTCGGGGCCCTACGCACCTTGCATGGACCGTTGGGACCACTTGACTCATCGGGAATGCATCGCATCTTGATCTTGCGACACCTGCACACCGTCAGCACTCATGCCAGAAGCCATCCCTCGTGCCATATCTCAATGGATGTGAGATGCGGCATGTGACTAGGGTTTCGGAGAGACAACTCACGCAATACACGCCCGCGAGCCACGCGTGAGCTTGACCTTGGGCTTGCCATCCGGTCCCTTCACGATCTTGCGGTTGGGCTTTGCAGCAGCTGCTGCGAGCGCAGCCTTGGCGGACGCCTCGTCGTCGCTGGCATCGTCGTCATCGTCATCGTCGTCGTCGCTCAGGTCCTTGTCGCCGGGCGACACACGAGCCCGCTTGTTGTCGGGCACCGACTGGGGGGCCGCGGCGCCGTTGAAGCCACCACTCGTGAGGCCCGAGAACGACTGGGCCATGTTGGTGTATGCACCCGCGTATGGATGGTTCATGTTGGGCAAAGGAGGTGGTGTGCAAGATCGAGGCTGAGGATGGGGAGCACAGGGGTCTCTATTGTTGGTAGTCGTTTAGCACCGGAAGCGGTAGGCTGGTGTAGCTGGTGTAGGAACGCTCGCGCAGATTTGCCGCCGGCCGTACCAGGACCTGTTCCAGTCCTGGTGGGTAAGGCGTTGGTGAAAGCGGATTCGGGGCCGGAGTACTGGGTGTCGGAGGTGGGGCGACGTGGATGGAGGGTCGGTTGATGGCGAGCACGAGGAAGGGTACGATGAGGAGAGAGTGTGGATAATGAGTCCGGTAATGGCTCTTTCCGTAGCTCCGTACGTACCCTCTCCTGTTCGTTCAACAGACAGCGGACCGGGCCGGCTGTTACAGGACAGGCTGGGCTGTGGTCTGTCCATTAAATTTGATCCCGCCCAATGTGGTGCACGTGATGGTTTACCACGAGTTTTCGTGGACAGGCTAATTCATGCGACGACGTTTTACAATTTAGTGCCGGCGGCTCGCGCGGTAGTACGCGGGTACAAGTCTCCCAGCTCTCCCGCCGCGCGCGCGCCGCTTAGTCCTTAGTCCATGAGTCAAACTCTCATTTCCGAGCGCTCATGGGCTCGTTAGGGGTATAACACAACGTCAGACTCATGCACGATCGGTGTGCCGTGCGGAACCACCTCGGTGTTCATCACTCAGTGTTCGCACTAAGGTGCGGATTCCTGTGCACAGGAGTCGACAGCTGACAACATGGCGCTCAGGCCGGACACATGATAACTGACGCAGCACGCGGTCCTCTCCACAATCAAAGCGCAGGTCCCCGGACATCTCCACAGATCTGAGCGCTGCGCGCTTCTGCTGGCAAGGAGCCTGTGCTGCGCAGAGCAGAGTACTTGCGTATAGTTGACGATGCAAATTGTGTGCGGCCGCGGGGCGACGAAAATGAGCTGCAAACGCTCTCGGTTGATGGCACCTGACATCCTGCTCGGCGTCGATCCGCAGACCCATCCTCTCCAATTGCTGCGCGATGTTGTTCCAGAACCCAAGCAGTTCGTTCAGTTAGTTGGAATCGAAGAAGTGCGATATCCGAAAGTTGTTCCAGATTGTCCGTCATCTAAGCCAATGCTCTCATCCCAACTATGTTACAAGTTTAAGCGGAAGCCTTGGCAGCGGCGACAGCCTTCTGGGTTCCCTGGGCGGCGAACTTGGCGTTGCGGCGGAACTGGGAGGGTCAGTCTGACTGCCAAGAGAAGATCACCAAGCAGTACTCACCTTGGGGTCGACACCCTTGAGCGACTTGTAGCGCTGGGTCTGAACGCGCTTGATGCCGTTGCGGTGCGCTGGATGTTAGCAACCCTGCTCTTTCCGGCGTTTGCGACGGGACAACGATGGGCGTTTCTTGCTGGAAAGACAGGTGTGCTGAGTGGTCGACATCGCTCCTTTGGCTATGAGTGTCGCAACTCCGCCAACTGGTCCAGACCGACATCCGCGCATCCGACGCAATCCAGCAGCATTTCCCTCTACGCCGTCGTCGTTCCAGCATCTTCAGACATCACGACCAATCCTTCCAGCCCGAGCAGTCGTTGTCTCCAGCGATCCCATGTCTTCCCAGCTTTCGAACTCGTCCGTTGTGTCGTTTGTCGTCCCGTATTGCGAGGTTCAACGCACCCTTCTTGTTCTGGTTGTGGGCGGTGTGGTTCTTTGACTTGGCCATTGCGCTGGGACAGAGTCAGTACGCCGATTCCACGGTTGTAGGTGGCCAAACTCACCTGTTTTTTTGAGGGTTGTCGAAGAAGAAGAGAACTCGAAGACCAGACGGACGCTGCACCGGGGAGAGTGGTCGCAAGGGCGTTTCGCTACACCAAATGGTGCAGAGTTTCGCGTCCTTATCACGGTCGCACGTGGGAAATGCTACGTGTAAAAACAATTTTCGACTTATTTCAGCCACCCCCGTTGCAGCCACGTGGCACTTGCGAGCTTGGCCTCGAGCCTCCTGCTGAGGTGATGCATACAACAGCGCTTAGGCGACTGTACGCAGACACTCCGCTCATGATGCAAACGGCCCAAGACATTGGCACCAGCTGTAACACATGCTATGCAATACACTTCTCTCACTACTTGCGATTCTACTAGTTGTACTGGGCGTACAGTGCGGTACTCGAGAACTTGTTGCCCTGTCTAATAACCTTCTCCACGGCGTCGAGGAAGTCACGTTCCGTGGCAACCTTGCGACGGGCACGAATGGCGAACATGCCGGCCTCGGTGGCGACAGCCTTCAGCTCAGCTCCGGTAGCGTTCGGGCAAAGACGAGCGATCAGGTCGTAACGAATGTCGCGCTCAACGCTCATGCTGCATGGTCAGCTTAAGGGAAAGGCGCCACTCTCAGCTTCGAAGCACTCACCTCTTTCCGTGAATCTTCAGGATGTGCGCGCGGCCCTCAACATCCGGAAGACTGAACTCAACCTTACGGTCAAGTCGTCCGGGACGGAGAAGGGCGGGGTCGAGAGTGTCGGGACGATTGGTGGCCATGATGACCTTGATGTTTCCACGGGCGTCGAATCCATCGAGCTGGTTGATGAGCTCCAGCATGGTTCGCTGAACCTCGTTGTCACCACCAGCTCCGTCATCGAAACGGGCTCCACCGATAGCGTCAACCTCATCAAAGAAGATGATACACGCCTTCTTTGACCGGGCCATCTCGAACAGCTCGCGGACCATACGCGCACCCTCTCCGATGTACTTCTGCACGAGCTCGGAACCAATGACACGAATGAAGGTCGAGTCTGTTCGGTTGGCGACGGCACGCGCACACAGCGTCTTTCCGGTACCGGGGGGACCGTAGAGAAGGACACCCTTGGGCGGCTCGATACCGAGGTTAGCGAACCGCTCGGGCTGAAAGTTAGCATGCACTGCGAGGCGACCCAACTTACCTCAAGCAAAGGGAGCTCAACGACCTCACGCAGCTTCTCGATCTGCTCCTTGCAACCACCTACATCCGCGTACGTGACCGACGGGCGCTCCTCGACCTGCATCATGGTGACCGAGGGGTCGATCTTCGGCGGCAGCGGGATGAGAATCTTGTAGTTCGTCCTGTCGACACCAACACGCATTCCCTCTTCAATATCGGTAGGCGAGACACGGTCACCGAGGCCGACGACAAACTTGGCCACCTGCTTGATCGAGATGACGTAGCGGTCACCATCGGGGTTGCCAGCTCCGGCTCCGTCCTGCGGGTTCAGAGGCTGGTCGTCGGCTTGAGGGTTCGCTAAACGTCAGTCATACTCCTTACCACATCACTTACCGGCACGAATGATGGTCTGGCATCGCGCAACCTGGAGAGGGTGCTCCTGCTGACGTTGCTTGTCGGCGGCAACATCCCAAAGATTGGTAGCGGCAAGTCCGGTGTCGGACTCCTTGATGCCCATCTTCTCGTCGACGCGCTTCTGGATGTCTTTGATGTCTCCCTCAATCTTCTTCAGCGCAAGCGAGTAGGGCCCCTGGCCGTACGTCTTGAGAATCTGGATATCGGACTCATCGAGGGCTGAATGTTAGTCATCTCGCCGCGTTCATGATCCCGGCTTGCCTACTCACCAACAATCTTCTCCTCCTTGTCATCCGTGAGCTTGCGCTCATCTGCATGATCAGTAAGCATATTCGAGCAGCCGTTCCGGCGATACATACACTTCTCCCAGTCCCTTAGAGCGTCAGCAGGTGAACGATTCTCAGCGGTGGAGGGAAGATGACACTTACTCCTTGGGGGGCATCTTGGTTCGTTTTAGAGCTCTCCGGGGCGGTCAAATGGGGTTCGTGCGATATCCACGAACAAACGTCCTTCTGAGCTGGTGAACGATGTGGGGGTTACAGCTAGAAGAGTGGGTATAGATGAGATGATCTGTTAGTGACTGATCCTGACGTCGCGGTTGCCCATGGAACCTCTGGCGTCAACGATGACAAGTCGGTATGCTCGTGCCTGGTCGCGTGGTTTTTGCAACGCCAAAACCAAGCGCGCCTTAAAAGCACGTTCCGCTCACGCCTAATATGGGTCCTGAGATCTGCATAAACAATGGAGACTTGCATCAGCTGATCGCGCCCACGACGCGTATGAAGGGACAGTGCATTGCCGAAACGAGATTGCAAGACGGCGGTCGATGCGCATGCCGCTCATTCACAAGGGGCACCGCCCAGTGCAGTGTCAGCAGAGCACCGCGTCTCCGCAATGCACCCCAGCCACGTCTGCAGTGTGAAAACTACAAGGACTACGCCACTCCAGAACCTTATGTGCATGGCAAGGTCCGTAACGAACCGGCATACGCAGAAGAGCAAAGCAAGCAACCTGGGTGGACGAGATGGACGGACATGATCGATCTAGTTGGCGGGGCTAATGGGCTAATGGGCTAATGGGCTATGCGGATGCGGGGCAAAGGGACCCCGTGAACGGCTCAAACGGCTTATACCGCATGCAGCCGTTGCCGTACACCGGTCCGAAGCGGGGCAAGATCAAGCGGGGCCTCAATATATTGCCGCTCATGGCTCACTCCTTACGCACTCACCCGGCTCTCTCTTCATACATCCCCTCCTTTGTGCTCAGTCTCCTCCGTCTTCCTCCATCTGCTCTTCATTCATCTCTCAACCCATCCAAGCGATTCCACGCCATCTCTTCAAGTGACACACCCATTCTCCCGCACATCGACTTCAACCATTCTCTTCCAATTCGGCTAAACACACGAGCGGCAGCATCAGTCCGTACGTCTGCTCCTCCCCGCCTTCCTCTGACCCACAGGATGCTGCAAGGCTCTACTCCCCGGCGCGTCTCGAGCCCTGCGGCCAACTTCCTCGCTCAGATCAACGGCACTGCGAGCAGTGTTCCCTCGACTGCATCCGACGACACCAATGACGTCGCCTCGGCTGCCAGTGAAGATGTGAACGCGCAGCATCAGTACGCTGGTCTCGGACCCGCGTTTGCTAATGCCCACGTCCGGCGAACGCAGAGCCTACGCTCCCCGATGAGACCCCATGACCATGCTGGCCTGTCCTCTTTCGCGACTGCCAGCAGCAACTTAGCACAGAATGAGAGCCCAGCTTCAGCACAATACACACCGCCAGCAGCAGCGAGCCACCCGCTGTTTTCACATCACGCCATCCCACCGTCACACCGACAATCGTTCAGCACACCTCATCATGCTCCCATCTCTCGCACCTTCTCGCCCGCCATGACAGTCATGTCAGACCCTGGCCCCAATGACCTCCCGGAGGTCGTTTTCCCCTCTCCGCCCTCGTCGGTCGCGAGCGGTCCGTTCTCGCCCGCGTCTGCCTTCCTCTCCAGCTTCAGCTCCAGAGGGAGCGCGAGTGGAGATGTGGCGCCCGATGCCCAAGGCGCCCGTGTGCTGGACTACACCCTGGGGAAAGTCCTCGGGCGGGGCGGTTTCAGCACAGTCCGGCAGGCCATCCATGTGGACACTGGCGACGTCCTTGCCTGCAAAATCGTTAAGCGCGATGATCTGAGCGACATGTCAGGATCCCTCGAGCGCTTTGAGGACGAAGTTCGGATCTGGAAGAATCTGCCCCATCACCCGGCACTGCTGCCTCTCCTGGAGATGCACCGGACCAACTACGCTACGTTTCTGCTCATGCCCTTCCTTCCCGGCGGCAGCCTCTTAGAGGTGATCCGCAGGGAGGGCCATGGCGAGAAGACTGCGCGCAAGTGGTTCCCTGGAGTCGTAGCGGCAGTTGCGGCTCTGCACGAGGGGTTCGAGGGCTTCGAAGGACACATGATGCATGGCGACCTGAAGCTCGACAACTTTATCGTTGACAGCCACGGCGCTGTTCGGCTCGGTGACTTTGGTATGGCGCAGAAGATCGAGAAAACTGCTCCTTCCAGCCGAGGGTCCGCCACCCCTAGACACCTTGGGGTTACACCTACACACCGCCGCATGGCCTCCAGATCTCCGTCGAGGAGAAGGGAGACCGTCGCGGCGTCGCTGGTGAACCAAGAGGGTACGCAGGCTTGTCCCAGTGCCTCTCTGCCGTACGCGCCGCCAGAACTGCTGCTGCCTCCGCCAGCCGATCCCGCACTGTCCCGTGACATCTGGGCTGTCGGTGTGATCCTCTACGCTCTGCTCGCCGGGAAGCTTCCTTTCGTTGACGCCTTCGATCCGCGTCTGCAAATGAAGATCCTGCGCGGCCAGTTCCAAGAACCGGACGGGCTCGGCCACGAGTGGGGCGAAGCTCTGCACAACACTATGCACCGCTACCCCGAGCGTCGCTGGACCATTGGCCAGCTTCGCGAATCGGACGCCGTCACTGGCTGGCGCGAGGTGAAGAGTCGCTCCCGATCGCGTAGCCGCGCTCGTGGGACTCATCCTGCCCATATCCGTGGCACGTCACATTCTGGATCTGTGCTTGACTCACCCATTGACATTTGGGACCGTGGTCGCGCACGGGGGATGCACCTTGGAGGAGACCGATCGCGTTCGCAATCGGGCAATCGCTCACGCCAATCGTCACGGCCAGGCCGTGATCCGAATCAGCCGCGCACTCGTGAAGCTTCTCGGACTCGGGACCCTCAGCCCCACGACTTTGTGCGTGAGGTACCAGGGTCCGGCGGTCGCACCGGTCTCGCACGGACGCCCGATGAGAAGATGTTCATGGACCTCGACGCTATGCACATCACTCGGGGACGTTCGCGCGGCCGCACCGCGCCAGGTACGGGAAGCAGCAGCCCAGCGTCCCAGCGCAACTCGATCATTATCCCCGACATGACGGAGATGTCGCCTTCGGGCCGCGGTTCGACGACGCCGCGGCGACCGCACAGCATGCACGAAGCGGGCACGCCCGAGAACCGAGCGCGCAGCAAGACCCGCTTTGACTCAGGCACCCAGTCACGGGGCTCCAGGAAAGGCTCGCCTGCTGATCCCCACCCTCCTACATATGGAAGCGAGCTGTATCTCGTAGAGGAGGAGGAGCGAGGACGGCGAGGACGAAGCCCGGCGACTCGTGGCAGGCTGGCCGCGAACAGAAGCAAGAGCAGGGGCAGACTCGATTAATTGCATGAGCAAAGAAGTCACGCATGTATCAGTACACACCACGGCCCACTATCATTCACTGGCACTGACGCATCTGCGCACGATCCTGACTCCGAGCTTGTGCTTCTCATGACACTGTGCACATGGCTTGGCGATAGCGGTCCATGTGTATTCAGCATGTGCAGCTTAAAAGGGTGCGCAGCAGGTGCTGATACGCCCTGCCCCTCGCGCCCGAGGGAGTGCAAAGTCGACAAGCGACGCGCGCCTCATCACCGACACGCATCAGCCGCACTCCCCACACTCCGTTCCTTTGTGTCGCCAGGTCTGCGGCAGTTCCGCACACAGACAGTGAACATGAGGCTGCTCCAGAAGTGCCGACCGGCGAAGCCGCTTCCGCCCTTCGACGGCTCCCAGGCCATTCCCGTGCGCAGCCTGATCGCACTCGCCGAGCTGCGAATGGAGTCCAACCCAGGATACTACAAGACGTCCGCACGAAAAATCGCCTATCTCACCTCGTCTTTCACCGGTCGTGCGGGTCTATGGGTCTCGAATCAGTACCGGGAATCCCTCGGTGCCGATCCGATCTTCAAAGCGTACGAGGAATTCAAGCGTATGCTGTTGTGCTACTTCGACTCGTGCGATACGAAGCTGGGCCAAGTCATCCACTGCAAGCAAAGGGGGAGCGTGGACGAGTACGCCGAGCGGTGGTCTCGCGCCATCGCAGAGCTGGAGGACGACGTGTGCCGGCAGTCCGAGATTCTCGTCTTCTTCACGGACCAGCAGGGCAGGCTCCGCCGCTCCGTTGTGCAGAAGCAGAGCCTCCAGATCGACGCAAACCTACGCTACTGGCGCATGTGGTGGGTGTATGGCCTTGAGGCTGAGATTCAAGCCGGTGTACTTGCCGACTTTCACCACTTGCGCTACTTTGAAGACGTCGTCATGCGCGCCATTACGCTGGAACAGCAGCTATATGACGCTGCGCCCACTGTGGTTGAGAAGAAACATAGACGCACCACTGCACGCATGTATGACCTCGTTTCTTGGGTCGCGGTGCGCCTCGATCGGGCCCCGAGCGCGAAGAAGAAGGGAGACAGCTTCGTCGCTGTTGACGATCCGCCCGCTTCCCGCAGGAGCAGCAGGCGACGCATCAAGCGGAAGATCGACGATACTGCACACATCGCCCAACCGACCAGAAAACCGAGCGAGGTCCGGCCCCTCTTGCATTATCAGTATGCGCCCACGTTCTCAAGCTCTTACTCGACCCTCATCTAGCCCAGCCCTCCGTATCCAAAATTCCCAGTGTTCCAAAGGGCGCCTGTACCAAAGTCTAGTGACCTAATCCTGTCTTTAACGATCTGCCACGTTCTTTACGACATGTCTATGTACTTGATGCCCCTCACGCTTGCTGTCTCGCTGAGTCTGGCGTAGTCCGACTGCCACACTGAAGTTGTCCAGCCCAGCGCTCCCAGCACCGTACCTAGACCCGATTTAGGTTAAACACCGTATATGTGCTGCGTAGATCCGGTTTCACTGATAAGGCTCGAGTGTCCCGTCAGCGAATGCGCGCTCTCCGCTTCGGATTACCGGGTTTGTCAGTTTCTCGCACCCGCCGTACCGGCTCAATGCATGGGCGCATGCATGAGCCACCTCGTCATCATTCGCCGGATCGCGGTGGCTGGCCACCTGGGCGACTCTGGAGCCAATACGCCGCGGATAAAACTCGGCCGTGGGCGAAATTGTCACGTGCGGTGCGCGTGTAGTATGGGCGCCACAAAGGCGAGTCAAGCCAAAAATTGTCCGCGGCGGTTAACTCGATCGCACCAGCAAAGCTCCGCTCACGTCGTCGGGCGGGCAAAGATCTCGCAACTCCTTCTTTCTCTCCTTTCCACTACCTCACTCAAACTCGCTCAACACACTCCCAACCAAGCACTCCGCCTCCCCGGCTCCCTGCACCACCCTCACCGCTCCTCCAAGGCTCTGTCGATGCTTTGGACCGAACGCACTTCTGACGAGTGAGTAGAACGCTCGACTTTTTCCCCTCGTCGCTGGTGTGTCGCTCGCCGGATTGTCGAGCGAGTCGAACCGAGGTGATTGGTCCCTCGAGGGCGCGCGTCCTTCAGTCACCATCGGCCAGACTTTGCATCGCACATTTCTTCAGCACCATGGGAACTTGTTTTTTTGCGCCTTGTCTCTTCTGAGCCCCTGCTAACGACCGCAGCTACTTATCTGACCTTGTCTTCACTTTGGCCAATCTCTAATTAGCCTTATCCACACCGGGCTTTTTATCTTTCACATCTCATCTCCTCTTCGACAAGTCGGATCATCAACATGTCGTCCATCCTCCGCCCCGCTGCTCGCGCTCTCGGCCGCCGTGGTCTGGCCACCCCTGCGGCTCACCCCTCCCTCATGACCCCCGTCCTGCCCGCTAAGATTCCTGCGGCTCTCTTCCTCAAGTCGGGTCAGGTCTACGAGGGCCAGAACTTTGGCTCCACCAACTCCAAGTGGGGAGAGACCGTCTTCTCGACCTCGATCACGTCGTACACCGACTCCATGACCGACCCCTCGTACCGCGGACAGTTCCTCGTCTTCACCTCTCCCATGATCGGAAACTATGGTGTCCCTTCGAACGCCCCTCGCCCTGAGACCCCCGGCATCCCCTTCCTCGAGTCGGACGCCGTTCAGTGCGCTGGTGTCATCGTCTCGGACGTCGCCCTTAAGTACTCGCACTACCAGGCTGTCGAGTCGCTCCACGAGTGGTGCGCTCGTTACGACGTCCCCGGTCTCACCGGTGTTGACACCCGTGCCATCACCACCCTTCTCCGTGACCAGGGTACCACCCTCGGCCGCATTGCCGTCGGTGCCGACGAGATCGCCAAGGGTGCTCCTGCCGATGCCGACTACTGGGACCCCTCGAAGGACAACCTGATCGCCCAGATTTCGACCAAGCAGCCCTACACCCTCAACCCCAATGGCACTGGTCCCCGCATTGCTGTCCTTGACTTCGGATCCAAGGCCAACATTCTCCGCTCGCTCGTCAAGCGTGGCGCCGTCGTCGACGTCCTCCCTTGGGACTTTGACTTCAACGCCGTCCGTGACAACTACGACGGTCTCTTCCTTTCTAACGGCCCCGGTGACCCCAAGTCGATCATGCCCACCGTCGAGCGTGTCCGCCAGACCATCAACGAGTGGAACAAGCCCATCTTCGGTATCTGCATGGGCCACCAGATCCTCGGTCTCGCCGCCGGCATGGAGGCCTACCGCATGACCTTCGGCAACCGTGGCCACAACCAGCCCGTCCTTGCTCTCGCCTCGTCGGGCTCGATCAAGGCCGGCCGTGTCTACGTCACCTCGCAGAACCACCAGTACGCGCTCAAGCTCACCGAGGACTTCCCCGAGGGCTGGGCTCCGTTCTTCATCAACTGCAACGACTCCTCGGTCGAGGGCATCATCACTACCCCCGAGAGCGGCAAGCGCATCTGGGGCTGCCAGTTCCACCCCGAGTCTGCCGGCGGTCCCCTCGACACGATCGAGTTCTTCCAGGACTTCCTCGACGCCTGCGCCAACCCCAACTCCAAGATCAACGACGTCAAGGAGGACCGCTCCGTCGGCGAGCTCCGCCGCAAGGACCTCGCCGCCGCCAACATGCCCACTGTCCAGTTCTAAGTGCGCGAAACGTGAGCGCGAAGCGCGAGCGTGCCCACTGTGAGCACGAAGGATGAACCAAGAAGCCGAGAGCGAGCGTTACAGCGCCGCCTAAACATCTCATAATTTTGTATACTTTACTAGCATGGGTATCAGATGCAGCATATTACCAGCACTTCAAGTCAGCGTCGCGAGCGTAGTGGGCATCACGAGTCGCACGAGCAAGACGAGTCGTGCCAGCATAACTGCAGCCGCCAAAAAAAACGGATGGGTGCGAGAGGCAGGAGCGGTGGAATGGAAGGAGGGGGTGACTAACCGGACTTTTTGCGCAGTGGGATCTGGTTGGACAGTCCGGAATTTCTGCTGCCCGTTTGGTCGCAGTTGTCCAGACCCTTACGCTGGAACCACTGTGAGTCAGACAGGTATGTCCACCGCCAGCAGCGAATGAGGGACTAAGCAGACAAGGGGGCGGAGGGGGGGAGGCGAAAAGGGGAGGATTAAGTAATCCGGACCGGAAACCTGGTCCGTCTTGTCTGGTCTTGTGTGCCTCAACTAAGTAAGGCGGCCAAGTGCGCGCGTTGCGCTGCAAGCTGGGTGCGGTGGAGGCCACCGCGCAAAGGGCAGTGTCGGTCTCTCGGCAGTCGGATCACCCGTTCTTCGGCAATCACGACATAATCGCCCACTCCAAAGTCTGGTCTCAAGATCCGGTAGCTGTAACGATGTAATCTGTCGACTCTGCACTATACACTCATCTTGGCATTCCACAGTCTCTCATCGCTGTGCATCGCACACCCGACAGCAGACACGCGACCTGTATCGGTACCGACCTCCATCTTTGGCCTGGACTGAGCACACACGCGCACACGAGCTCGCCAGTACACGACCGCGTAAGCCGACACATTGTGGAATACCTGCACGCAACCGTGACGCGCAGTGACGAGTGCACGAGCGACGACCGCTGGCAACAATGGTCGCCCCTCAGCCCGACACTGGGCCCTCACGCCCACCAACGCGGCCACGAGCCGCTCCACCGCCCCTACAAAGTCTCCCCCGCCGGCTGCTCTCAGCCTACCTCGACCGCCTAAAGCGCAAGCCGCTGAGCACGAAGATGATCACCTCGGCCTTCCTCTTCTTCGCCGGCGACTCAATAGCCCAGTTCGGCATCGAGGGGCGCTCCCTGCCCTTCACTAGTCATCGAGACCGGGCCGCAGTAGAAGAGGAAGCGGCCGTCGCCGAACTCCGACAACACGAGGGTATCCGCACAGGGCAGACTGGAGGAGGAAGTGCAGTGGGAGAAGGAGACGACACGAAGTGGGATCCCTATCGAGCTGCAAGGCTTATCTTCTACGGAGGCACCATCTTTGCGCCGTTAGCGCACAATTGGCTGAATCTGCTGCAGAAGGTGCAGCTCAGCACCAAGTTTAGGAGTAAGTCTGCTTGAAGGCCCGCCCAACATTGGTGGAAGAGGAGTGTGACGCTGACCACCGGCAGCTATTGCGACCCGCGTCTTCCTCGACCAAGCGCTCTGGGGACCCTTCGTCGTCGGTCTCTTCTGGTCCACAAACGGCATCCTCGAGGGCCGCTCTCCCGCCGACGTGTACGAGAAGGTCAAGTACGCCTTCCTGCCCGTCTACTCCAAGTCCGTCATGGTGTTCGGCCCCACGGCCATTATAAGCTTCACGTTTGTGCCGCTGCAGCACCGCCTGCTCGTTGGCCAAACCGTGGGTTTGGGGTGGAACACGTACATCTCCTATCTGAACCATGTCAACAATAAGAAACTCGCGGCGGCGAGTCGTGAATTGGAGAGCGCGCATGCCGAAGAGGATGCGGGAGAGACGCATACGAGGACTGAGGAGGCGGAGAAGGCGCTGAAAAGGGCAAGGGAGAGGAGGGAGAAGTTGTTGGAGAGCCAGGGAGGTGGGAGTACCGGTGTGGGAACACGCATGGGACCTTAGATTTCTAGACATGTACGGAATAGAGAAGGGAGCTGGGTTTAGCTTCGAATCCTGAATCGAAGCTGATGTGATACTCACGACAGATTTCGTTAACTGCGATCAGCTAGAGGAGAGAACTTTCAAGCTGAAGAAGTACTCGCACAAGATCACGCTCATCTGCGGTCACCTGTATCCACGTCTCCCGCCGCTGTATCGCCCGGATACCTGGCGTTAGCTCTGCATTGTCGTCGCGCCAGCTCGACTCACATCCACGAACGCGGTTCTTTGACGGTCATCTGAGGTCAGCTCTGGGCCATTGCGCTTGGGAACACCCCAGCTTGGACATGTTTTCTTGAGGGCCGTCTCGCTTCGAGTTATCGACGTACGGGCCGTCCGATGAGCACGGCGGTATGACATCAGCTTCTGTGTGCGAGATGAAGCTCACTCCGTGACCAGGCGTCTGACAGCCTGCGATTAGCTTAGATTTCTGACTGTGCAGCTACCAATACTCTGCTTACTATTGCGAGAGAGGTGGATCGAAGTCTGCAGTCAGCTACCGGCGGAGGCCTATAAGCTAAACGGACCCTTGCCACATGACTGGGGTCAGCTTGGTGAAAAGGTCATAGCTCGGTTTGTTACTGTCTGGGCACTCACGTCTCGCAAGCGAGTTAGCCCACAGAGGCTCCGTGTGGGCCTCCGTCGAACAGTCAGACGGTGGCAGGTCTGCACCAAGTCTGGAGTCAGCTGGATACGAGGGGCCTACTGCAGCACTTACCCCTTCCAAATCAGTTGGCGCAACTATCGTAAACTCGAGGAAGGGCCATACCGGTGACCTTACACTGGGTACGATCCAAGTGACGAACTGCCGTCAGCTAACGTGAAACTTTCGCCAGCTCGTGCGGTTCCAGCCAGCAAACTCACGGGAAGCGGTTCTGTTCTCGTGCAAGAGGCTGGGACCAGCTCGTGGGAAGGCGCAAGAGCCGTGCCTGTAGCTATACGAATCTCGGCCGATAAACTGGATCCAGCACCACAATGTCAACTTGAGCTCTGCTGATCCCTCCATGTCCTTACCAAATTCGTCCCCCATCAAGGTGAGGGATGGCTGACACGGGTGGCCTGAAGGGAATCAGCTAACTGAGGGACAGCTCAAGCTATAGCTGCTTTTCTGCTGATCGACTGGAAGCACTCAGGTCTGGGTTCAGCTTGTTGGCGAACACTGTGGAAGCCTGACATGCTATCGAGCAAAGGTCTGCGGTCAGCTTCGGGTCTGCAACACTCTTCCTCAGCTTCAACTCACGAGGTCTTAGCTTCGAGAGCGCTTGTGATACCGCGATGGGCGGTCAGGGACGCCGCACTGTGCCGTGAGCTACACGATCGTCACGCTTCCACAGCTTACAGGCGGTCAGAGACTGAAGGACTCTTACCACAAGCGAATTATCAGGAGACGTCAGATCACACTGCCGTCAGCTCATCAACCCTCCGTAGTCAGTATGGATGAGCATACTAGTAGGTCAGGAGCGGGCCCCCAAGGTGCAAGGGAAAAAGGGTGGAAAAGACAGAGCTCGGATAACGGCTGTGGCGCAAAGAAAACGGAGCTACTTACAGGCTTGTTGGTGCTGAGGTCAGCTGCTCAGGCTACACGGAAACTGGGACGTGGACACTCACGCTCAGAGGCACAAGTGGTAGACCACTGCTTGTGGGCCGGGATAGGCTCTGCACGAGCTCCTGCAGTAGCTGAGCAAAGGAGGGGCCACATCAGCTGAAGACGACTTACATCAGGGCATCGAGTGGCTGTGGTCAGCTACATCTCGTGGGTGGAAACTGGGCTCTATAAGAGTTCTGAAGTCAGCTGGAATGGCGAGACACGCGAAGCTGCACTCACCGGGCTACCAAGTGGGAGTGAGCTTCTGCCACATTGCCCCAGCTCATCTGATCACTCACTGCATTCGAGCTGTAACTAGTCGATAGGGCTGCGGACAGCTAAGAAGAGGAAATACGCCGTTAAGCTAGTGCTGCTCACTCAGGAAGGAAGGTTTCCAATGTATAGCTTTCAAGTATGACAGCAACCTCAACCTTTGTGTTGACCGTCGAGTGGACGCCGATCAGCGGGATCTGCCACGGCGTTGTGCATGTGGCTAGACATAACGTTGTCAAGCTGACTGGACTTACACAGGCATGGTGACTGGCTCTGTTATTCTCGTTGGATGCTGTACTTCTTGCACAACTCCTTCAGCATCATCGCTCTGTCCCGGCAACCTCTCCTCACCAGCCACTTCGCCACACAAGCCGCGCATTAGGATGCTCATTTCAAGACTCCTCAACGAGCCCTAATCCACCCTTATCAAGCGGGCTAATAACCGGTGGCGTATGCGTGCCGATCGGCCGGTTGGCTGGGTGAGCGTTGGGTGGACGCTACGTCATTGCTCCGTTTTCGAAGGATCCAGATCGTCCGCCGTCCCGCCAACCGAGACCAGTCGCTGGACCGCGTACATGACAAGGGGTGGAGGGCGACCAAATCGCACGAGACTTGTTGTTGTTACTCACTCCATACACACAGCAACCATGTACATAGCACAAACAGCTTTGCGGGGCGCGGGCCCACCCCTGCGCGCCCGCGCAGCATACCAACCCATCAGGGGCATAGCGAGCACGTCCTCGCTCCTCCTGCGTCGCGACGGTGACGGTGAGTACCCCTTCCCTGCCATCCTTTCGCCGCTTGCGCGGAGTCACTAGGCTGGTTTAAGGACTTTCGAGCTGACAGCAGAACCACGAGGAAGCGTCCGAGGTAACCGCGGACGGTATCGCGGCGAGGGCATGCCTGGGCAATATCCTCAGTTCGGTGGACCTTTCGGCATGCCTGGTCTCGGTGGGATGGGTGCGATGCCTGGCTACGGATTGGGATCGGGCACGCGGTACGAGCCTCAGGTGGTCGTGCCAGACGACCCGAACGGAGTGCTGAATAACTCGCACGCTGCTGCCAGTATCCTCGCGCATCCGTCGCTCGTCGTCGTGCGCCAGCTCGAGATGATGAACGTCTTCCTTGGCGTGAGTCCAGCTAACTGCGTGGGTAGCCGAAGCTGACAAGCAGTACGAGCAGGCGAACAAGTACGCGATCTACGAACCCGGAGGGAGCGTCGTCGGATAGTGAGTTGGCATTCCCGTACTGAGACTGACAAACAGTATGGCGGAGGAAGGCAACAGCATGGCCAAGATGTTCATGCGCCAGTTTATGCACACGCACCGCCCGTTTAAGAGTACCGTCATGGACGCCTCGGGACGGCCTGTTCTTTGGGTAGGCTTTGTCTTGCCGACGCCAGCTGACCTCAGATCCGGCGTCCATTCGCCTTCATCAACTCGCGCATCTTCGTCAAGTCGGAGGAAGGCGACGACTCGCCGATCGTGGGCGAGACGAAGCAGTGAGTCTCCCGCACTCCAGCTTCACACTCCTTGTTGAAGCTGACTTGCGGCTGCTTTCCAGCTGCACACCTCTTTGCCCTTCAAGCTAACAACTCAGGATCTGGCACCCATGGCGCAGAAAGTACGACCTGTTCACGCACGAAGTGCCCGCCGACGGAGAGGAGGACGTGTACTCGCAGTTCGCGCGTATCAACGGCGGGCTCCTGACCTGGGACTTCTGGCTGAAGGACCGCCATGATCGGCTCATGGCCACGATCAGCAAGAACTTTACGGGCTTTGGGCGCGAGATCTTCACCGACACGGGACAGTACGTTATCCGCTTCGATGCGGCGGGTACCGAGCTCGACCTGCCCCCCGGCGCGCATGCGAAGGCCCAGGGCCAGAGCGTCATCATGCCCCAAGGCGACATAGGGCTCACGCTCGACCAGCGCGCCATGACGCTCGCGACGGCTGTAAGCAGTGAGTCTCCAAGACGAGCTTGGTTATTGAAACCGTGGAGCTAACTTGCAGTCGACTTTGACTACTTCTCTCGCCACTCCGGAGGGGGCGGCATGGGTCTCCCCTTCTTCATCTGGGGCGGCGGCGACGGCTCGTCTGAGCAGCGCGGCGAGCGCCGACCCGAAGGACAGGGACCAGGCTACGGCGACAACGAGGGCACGGCGGCGGGCGCGGCTGGTGCTGCCGGAGCCGCAGGAGCAGCCGGAGCCAACGGGTTCGAGCAGTACCCGCCAGAGGGCAGTCCCGAAGAAGACGAGCTGATCTACGGCCGCCGCCGGCCCGAGGAGCAGAAGCAGGACCCGTACCCTGGCGAATACTCGGGTCGCAATGCGCAGGACTATCCCGACCAGCCGCCACAGGACCCCCCCGTGCCCGGACAGCAGGCCGAGGGTTTCGACTGGCCTGGAAGCCAGGATTATGGAGACGAGCCCCTCATGCAGGACCCTTGGGAGAACCAGCCGAGCGATGATGGGGGATGGTTCGGCGGCGGCGGGGGCGGTGGCGACGGAGGCGGCTTCTTTGACGGCTGGGGAGACAACTAGGCGCGCCAACTAGACATGACGAGGAAGAAGAATACAAGAGAAGAGCACACTGTAGTCTATCTGCGATGCATCATCCATACTCTGCTCTACCATGACACGATCCACCCCGCTCCTCTCTGACCGGAAGACGCGGTGGCTCGCTCGCTGCGCTCGCTCACCTCGCCTTCGGCTTGCACTCGTCCATGACGGTCTCCTTGAGCAGCAGCAGCACGCGCGTCTGTTCCTCGGGGTTCGAGACGGCGTTATCGTGCTCGTAGCTGACGCCGATGGCGAGCTTCGTGCCGTCGGGGGAGAACGCGAGCGCCGAAATGGCAGTGGGGTAAGACGGGTAGAGGCGCATACGCTTCTTGGCGCTGTGGTCCCAGACGGAGAGCACGCCGTCCGATCCACCCGACGCGAACGTGTTGTGTCTGCGGTCAGCTCAACGCTCATCGTCCACGCAGCTGTGCCAAGACTCCTCCTCTCACTGGAAGTGAGGAAAGAGGTGACGGCCGACGACTGCGACTGCTGGCACAGTCGTACTCACATGGGGTGGTACGCGAGCGCGTTGATGGGGTACACCTGCTCCTGCCCGTTCACCGTCGCGCGGTGGGCGCGGAAGGCGTACTTCATAGCCTGTGCGCTGGGGTCGGGGTCGAAGTACTCGACGGCGATCCTTCCCTCGATACTTGCCGAGGCCCAGCCCTTTCCGTCCGCCATCGGGGCCACGGCGCGCGTGAGCATCTTCAGCGCGCTCTCACGGGTATGGTCGGGCTTGGCCTCGCGCTCCTCCTTCGCCGCGTTCGCGAGCTCGTACGTTCCATATACGCTCACATGCCTGTGGGCCATGGACACGAGGACCTTGGCCGTCGCGGGCGTGTAGACAATGTTGTAGATGCGCTCGGGCATGGGGGAGGTGGACCGGAGGGGTTCCTCCGCCGACGGGTCCCAGACCTTCAGCGTCCGGTCCCACGAGCCGGAGACGAGGAGGTTGTGCTCTGGGATCCAGGCTAGGGAGGACACGGCGTCGTCGTGTTTTCCGAGGACGCGGCACTCGCCCGTCTCCAGGTTCCACTCGCGCACTCGGCGGTCGAGGCCGCCCGAGTACGCCACGTTCGAGGACGAGCCAAAGGTCACGCTCAGCACTGGTCGCGGGTGCGAGAGGCTGGGGTTAGCTGAGGGAGCGCGGGCTAGCTTACATCTTCGGAGGCGTTGGGGGCTGCGTGATGTCGTGCAGTTGGATGGTCTGGGGTCAGCTAACAGTGCTAGATGTTGGAGCTGAGGGGTGTAGTTACTCACAGAGTCCCAGCTGCCCACGAGCAGCCGGCTCGAGTCCGGAGACCAGGCTAGTGACGAGATGCCGTCCGAGGGCGGCTGGAGCGAGACGTCGGCTGGGGTCAGCTACGTCCTACTCCTACCCATGAGTAGCTGGTGTTGCATCGCTAGTAACGCGGAGAAGGAGGGGCACATGAGCCGCCTTCGTTCCGCATTCTTCCACCGAAGCGGTTGCACCTGCAGTCAGTGACTCACCAGCAGCCATGATGAGATAGTGTTGTTGATGCAAAGAAGGTCGAGCGGGTGCAGATTGTTGTGTTCACCAAGTACGCGTTCCTGCCTTGGCCCTCCACTTTGTCCTTCTCCGCCGCCGAGCCAGCGAAATCCACCAGCCAGCCCAGCCAGCCAGGGGTACGGGTACGTAGGGTCGAATTTCGTCCCGGTCCAGCTGATTCCATCACAACAACAAACACCACAAAGACCCAGTTGTGTATCACACGACACTCGCCAGTCACCATGTTCCGACGCGACACGTCCGGCCCCATGGACGTAGACAGCATGGACCCCATGGCTCGTCTTGCAGAGTTTGCAGAGCTGCCGCGGAAGCGTGAGTAGCTGTCTAGCCTGAGGGCCCTCCACCCACGTAAACAGCCAGCCGAGCTGGCGTATGGTCAGCCATCATAGGTCCACGCCATGGTTTCCCGACTATGCGGATCGCCTGGTCTGCTCAACGTTTTGTGGGCTGCACACTGGGCTGCATGCTTCGGGCTGGAGGGTCGCTATGGTGCGGGAGCTTTGCGAGAGTTGCAGTGGTACGCCAGATCAGTGGCATGCGTGGCAAGACCGAGCTAAGAGCTAACGACCAGGTCCGCACGCCGACCTCTCCGCGCCGCAGAGCAGCGGCTCGTCCTCCTTCCGTTTCGGGCCGAACACGCCCTTCCTCTTCCATGCGACCGCCCCCATGCCCCCGACGAAGAAGTGGGAGCCCTACGACCCGCAGCGCTGGGCCGGCACCGACTTCGGTATGGGCAGTGCGACCTCGGGAGTCGTGGACGTGGACATGGACGGTGCCGAGGCCGCTCCGTCAGGAGCGGGCGAGTTTGACTCTACCTCTCACCCCGGTGTGCGCTCCGCTGACGCCGGCGTCAATGGCGAGAACGCTCCGGCCAGTCCCAAGGCCAAGCCGAAGCCGAAACAGAAGAACAAGAAGAAGGTCACGGTCGAGGACGAGGAGGACGAGGGCGAGGAGCGGCATATTGCCACCGGCGCCATTACGCGGGTGCGCAGACGGAGGAAGGAGTGGGCCCGCCGCGGTGGCGAGGACGCCGGACCGACGTATAACCTCCATCTCGGGCCGAACGGGACGCAACACCGCGATATCCCCGGTATTCTTCTCGGGTGTGTACACCGCCGCGCTGGCCGATCGACCAGCCGGCCAAATATTGACATGACAGTGGCCAGTCGGCGCCGTGGTCCTGCAGCTCAGCGGCTCAGAGGCTCAGTGGCTCGAGCAGCTTCGCTGCTTGCCGTGGTCATAGCTCGCAGCACCGCCGCTTCGCGCCCCCACGCTCAGCGCTAACAAGCAGCTACGTCCAGTTCATCTTCAACCTCTCATTGGTGTTATTCTTCCTCTACCTTGCGCTGCAATTCATAATCGCGATCCGGCGCGACGTCAGCGAACGCATCGACGAATACAGTGTCGAGATCCTGCAAGAAATCGCCCAGTGCACGCAAGCCTACGTCACGAACCGGTGCGAGCCGTCAACCCGCGTCCCAGCCATGGAAGCAGCCTGTTCAGCTTGGGAAACATGCATGAACCGCGACCCCAAGGTCGTCGGTCGCGCGCGTGTGGGCGCCGAGACGTTTGCGGACATTATCAACTCGTTCGTGGACAGTATCAGCCTCAAGACGATGCTGTTCTCAACGCTCATGATTGGACTGTTGGTGGTGCTCACGAACTCGGCGCTGTTCAATTTGAGGGCGAAGCAGGAGCTGGTGCATCAGCGGGAATTGCATCAGCATAAACTCGCACAGGTGGGCATGCCGCAGTATCCGTACTACCACCTGCCCCCCGGACAGGGGTATGGCGGACATGGTGGACAGCCAGGACTCCCTCCCCCCGGAAGTCCGAGTGGACAACCCCTCGGTCTCGCGCCCCCGCCTCAGAACGAGGAACCCAAGAAGTCCAAGTGGCTCAAGTGGTAAAGTACATAGACAACTTTCGTAGCATGTTTTTCATTCTCTGTCTGCATCATATTCACTCCATCTCACATCAAGTTGCACCACTGAGACCGGGAAAACAAAAATGCATGCTACAACTCGCTAGCTAGCCGCGCTGCTCTGCGCAATGAAAATTACTCTGGGTGCTGACTCCGGTCCTACTCCGCTCCGCCCGACATCGTGTCCTCGTTCGAAAGCAGGCTGTGATGTCAGCTACTTTCCCCCACTTGAAGATGTCTCCCCGAAATTCCACTCACTTAAACTCCTTCATGAGCGCGCACTCGCCGCCATTCTCGAGATCAATGTTGTACGCCTGGAACACGCCGTCGGCGCTGATCACCATGACCTGGGGCAGGGTGCTGCTCATGGCGACGACGGTGCGGACGCCTGCCTGGCCCGAGCGCAGCTTGATGTGCGCAAAGTCGCGCTGCGGCTCCCAAATCTCCGTCACGCCCTTGGGGAGGTATGTCCCCGCGTTGCCGAGGATGCTCTTGCCGATGTGGTAGGAGCGGCGCCGGAGCGAGTTGGCCGCACTCGCCTGCGCGCCGCCGGCTATCGGGGGCGAAGGCGCCTCGTCGCCAAACGTGCTGACTGAGCCTGGGGGAGACTCGTCGCCCGCCCCGGAGGCGGAGGAGACGGACCCGCCACCAGCGTCCTTGTTAGCGAGCCGGTAGATGTGGATCGTGGACGTGTCGCTCGACACGGCCAGGAGCGTCGAGGCCAGGTTGAAGTTCATGCTGAAGATGTGCGCTGTCGTCGTGCCGCGCCGGAACTGCCAGAGCTTCTTCGCGTCCGGCACGCTAAAGACGCGCACGACCGTGCCCTTGTCGCTGGCTGTCGCCAGCATCGTCCCCGTCGAGTTGAGCGCGAGAGCGGCGATCGGCGCCTTGTGCGCCTGGATCACGTTGACTGCCGTCAGGTTCAGCGTGTCGAAGATGAGCACGTCGCCCGTCGTCGGGGCCGGCGGCGCTGGCGGGACACCGCTGGACAGGCTCGCGCTGGATGGCGAAGGTGCCGGCGAGGGGTAGGCGAGGTACGAGTGTTCCGAGGACGAGGAGAGCGCGCACACGGCGTTAGGGTTCGGCCCCGTCTCGATCGTGTGCAGCAGCTTCATCGTCGAAATGTCATAGATGTAGATCTCATTCTCGAGCACGACCACCAGCCGCTTCCGGTTCATCTTGACTGCGAGCACTGAGGAGGGGAAGATCAGCTCGCAGATGATCGATTGCCGCTGTTGTCAGCCCTAACCGGCCGTCGACGAAGCGCACCTTTGTGTTCACGATCTGCAGCTTCCGCGGCGAGTTATTGCTCTGCGCGTCCGGCGCGCCAACTAGCGCGACCAGACTCGTGCAGAACAGCATCTCCACGACTCCCGTTGCTCCCTGGTCAGCTGGGTGTCAGCTTGATCCACCGTGTCCGTCAGCTACGTCTGCGTCCCATCTCCCGTCCCGCCCCCTCCGAAGCCTCGGACGGAGGGGTCGCGGGCTAGGTCGGCGCGCCAGACAGCGCACGCCCTACGTACTCTTCGAGTGGACTTTTCCGAACGGGTCGCAGTTCAGAATCGTGTACCCCTTCTTGTGGCCGACAGCGATGCAGCTGAAGTCCTGGTTGAAGTTGCAGCACTGTGGGTCAGCTAACTCCTCTCCACGCAGCTTCCGATCAGTATCCCGCGTCGGCATCTACGAGCCGGCGGTTGCTCCAGACTCACCAACAGGTCCGGATGGCGCTTTCCAGGAGCCATGGCGGGCGATGTGCTCGGCGGAGCGGAGGGTGCGGAGGAGGGAAGGGTCAGTCGGACTGGAGGATTAGGGTGGAGGGCGGATCGCGACGTGGCCGTGGGAACTGAGAAGCCGAGGTGTAGAGTGCGATGGCGAGGATGAGGATGCAGGTCTCGCCGGTGTCGATGGTAGTGAGTGCGAAAGGAAGAACTGTCAGTCACCGGCGCGGTCAGTTCGAGATGGTCGATTGTGAACGTGAGGCAAGCGTGCAGCGTGAGGAGGCTGGAGGTGTGCAAGACGGTCCCGGTCAACCAGCGCCTAACCGCCTGGCCTCGGGACGCGCGTCATACGTACAGGTCGACCAGGCAGGACCAGCGATTCAAGGGGCCAGTGGCAAAACAGCTTCCGCTTTCCGCCTTGGGACTGACCCGCAGCGGCTTCCTGCCGGAAGGCCGTGACAGCCCGTAACTCCAGATGCATCGCCCGCGAGCTTGACCATGTTCGAGGGCTTCTAGCCCGTACCTCTCGCACAGCTCGCGTGAGCGGCATCGGCAGTGGCGGAAGCGGTGGAAGCGGCAGTGCGTATCGTGCTGCTCGTGCGGGGGCGAGTGGTTTCGACCCGAGGGGCGCAGGGCTGGTGCGTAGCTGCGCCGTGGCTTTAGCGCGCCAACAGCGCCTTCCACACGCCCACACAGAACTCGCAGAAAGCCTTCCCCTACATCCGTGCGTCAAAGGTGCAAGGGCGACTGATCCGGAGCAAGATGGCTCCAGCGCTCGCCAGACTGCTATCAAAAATGAAAAAGAGGAATCTCTCTATCGAGAGGCTCCGACCCCGGCCCGACTCGAACGGACAACCTTCAGGAATACGTGTGTATATCCCAGTCATTGGAA